>CM028699.1:64671455-64976455 GCA_016771965.1 Brassica carinata
AAACCTTTGTTGTCTCCGTTTTTCTAGAGAATAACGATTTTATAGTGGTTACTCCACCAATTTAGGAGTATTATGAAGTTTTACTAAATTAATTGACAAAAATTAAAACGATGCTCATGTACCATGATAGATAGTTTAATATACATTAATACTAATGTAGAATGTGTTTAGAAATTTTAAAACAACACTAAAGATCATAGGCTTCAGTATATAGAGCATTTACGAAAAATTCAATATTTTCGTAGGGGTTAACACATAGATTTTGAGAAAAATTCAAAAATATGAAAATACTGTTTTAATGCATAGTTGCATCCTTCACTAACATATGATGAAGGTCAAGAGGTTTGGAACTTTGTTGTCTCCGTTTTCTAGAGAATACTTGATTTTATAGTGGTTAGTCCACCAATTTAGGGAATATTATGAAGTTTTACTAAATTAATTGACAAAAAATTAAAACGATGCTCATGTACCATGATAGATAGTTTAATATACATTAATACAAATGTAGAATGTGTTTAGAAATTTTAAAACAACACTAAAGATCATAGGCTTCAGTATATAGAGCATTTACCAAAAATTCAATATTTTCGTAGGGGTTAACTCATAGATTTTGAGAAAAATTAAAAATATGAAAATACTGTTTTAATGCATAGTTGCATCCTTCACTAACATATGATGAAGGTCAAGAGGTTTGGAACTTTGTTGTCTCCGTTTTCTAGAGAATAACGATTTTATAGTGGTTAGTCCACCAATTTAGGGAGTATTATGAAGTTTTACTAAATTAATTGACAAAAATTAAAACGATGCTCATGTACCATGAAAGAGAGTTTAATATACATTAATAAAAATTTAGAAAGTGTTTAGAAATTTTAAAACAACACTAAAGATCATTGGCTTTAGTATATAGAGCATTTACGAAAAATTCAATATTTTCGTAGGGGTTAACTCATAGATTTTGAGAAAATTTTAAAAATATGAAAATAATTTTTAATGCATAGTTGCATCCTTCACTAACATATTATGAAGGTCAAAGAGGTTTGGAACTTTGTTGTCTCCGTTTTCTAGAGAATAGCGATTTTATAGTGGTTAGTCCACCAATTTAGGAGTATTATGAAGTTTTACTAAATTAATTGACAAAAATTAAAACGATGCTCATGTACCATGAAAGAGTTTAATATACATTAATACAAATGTAGAATGTGTTTAGAAATTTTAAAACAACACTAAAGATCATAGGCTTCAGTATATAGAGCATTTATCGAAAAATTAAATATTTTCGTAGGGGTTAACTCATAGATTTTGAGAAAAATTCAAAAATATGAAAATACTGTTTTAATGCATAGTTGCATCCTTCACTAACATATGATGAAGGTCAAGAGGTTTGGAACTTTGTTGTCTCCGTTTTCTAGAGAATAGCGATTTTATAGTGGTTACTCCACCAATTTAGGAGTATTATGAAGTTTTACTAAATTAATTGACAAAAATTAAAATGATGCTCATGTACCATGAAAGAGTTTAATATACATTAATACAAATGTAGAATGTGTTTAGAAATTTTAAAACAACACTAAAGATCATAGGCTTTAGTATATAGAGCATTTACCGAAAAATTCAATATTTTCGTAGGGGTTAACTCATAGATTTTGAGAAAAAATCAAAAATATGAAAATAATTTTTTAATGCATAGTTGCATCCTTCACTAACATATTATGAAGGTCAAAGAGGTTTGGAACTTATGTTGTCTCCGTTTTCTAGAGAATAGTGATTTTATAGTGGTTAGTCCACCAATTTAGGGAGTATTATGAAGTTTTACTAAATTAATTGACAAAAAACTAAAATGATGCACATGTACAATGAAAGAGAGTTTAATATACATTAACACAAATTTAGAATGTATTTTGAAATTTTAAAACAACACTAAAGATCATTGGCTTTAGTATATAGATCATTTATCGAAAAAATCAATATTTTCGTAGGGGTTAACACATAGATTTTGAGAAAAATTCAAAAATATGAAAATACTGTTTTAATGCATAGTTGCATCCTTCACTAACATATTATGAAGGTCAAAGAGGTTTGGAACCTTTGTTGTCTCCGTTTTTCTAGAGAATAACGATTTTATAGTGGTTAGTCCACCAATTTAGGGAATATTATGAAGATTTACTAAATTAATTGACAAAAAATTAAAACAAGGCACATGTACCCTGGAAGAAAGTTTAATATACGTTAATACAAATTTAGAATGTGTTTAGAAATTTTAAAACAACACTAAAGATCATTGGCTTTAGTATATAGAGCATTTAGAAAAGTTCAATATTTTCGTAGGGGTTAACTCATAGATTTTGAGAAAAATTAAAAAATATGAAAATACTGTTTTAATGCATAGTTGCATCCTTCACTAACATATGATAAAGGTCAAAGAGGTTTGGAACCTTTGTTGTCTCTGTTTTTCTAGAGAATAATGATTTTATAGTGGTTACTCCACCAAATTATGGAGTATTATGAAGTTTTACTAAATTAATTGACAAAAAATTAAAATGATGCTCATGTACCATGATAGAGAGTTTAATATACATTAATACTAATGTAGAATGTGTTTAGAAATTTTAAAACAACACTAAAGATCGTAGGCTTCAGTATATAGAGCATTTACCGAAAAATTCAATATTTTCGTAGGGGTTAACTCATAGATTTTGAGAAAAAATCAAAAATATGAAAATAATTTTTTAATGCATTGTTGTATCCTTCACTAACATATAATGAAGGTCAAAGAGGTTTGGAACTTATGTTGTCTCCGTTTTTCTAGAGAATAGTGATTTTATTGTGGTTAGTCCACCAATTTAGGGAGTATTATGAAGTTTTACCAAATTAATTGACAAAAAATTAAAACGATGCCCATGTACCATGAAAGAATGTTTAATATACATTAATACAAATGTAGTATGTGTTTAGAAATTTTAAAATATGAAAATAATTTTTAATGCATAGTTGCATCCTTCACTAACATATGATGAAGGTCAAGAGGTTTGGAACTTTGTTGTCTCCGTTTTCTAGAGAATAATGATTTTATAGTGGTTATCCACCAATTTAGGAGTATTATGAAGTTTTACTAAATTAATTGACAAAAATTAAAATGATGCTCATGTACCATGATAGATAGTTTAATATACATTAATACTAATGTAGAATGTGTTTAGAAATTTTAAAACAACACTAAAGATCATTGGCTTTAGTATATAGAGCATTTAGAAAAATTCAATATTTTCGTAGGGGTTAACTCATAGATTTTGAGAAAATTTTAAAATATGAAAATAATTTTTAATGCATAGTTGCATCTTTCACTAACATATGATGAAGGTCAAAGAGGTTTGGAACCGTTGTTGTCTCCGATTTTCTAGTGAATAACGATTTTATAGTGGTTAGTCCACCAATTTAGGGAGTATTATGAAGATTTACTAAATTAATTGACAAAAATTAAAACAATGCACATGTACCATGAAAGAGAGTTTAATATACATTAATAAAAATTTAGAAAGTGTTTAGAAATTTTAAAACAACACTAAAGATCATTGGCTTTAGTATACAGTGCATTTACCGAAAAATTCAATATTTTCGAAGGGGTTAGTTAACTCATAGATTTTGAGAAAAAATTAAAAAAAATGAAAATACTGTTTTAATGCATAGTTGCATCCTTCACTAACATATGATGAAGGTCGAAGAGGTTTGGAACCCTTGTTGTCTCCGTTTTTCTAGAGAATAACGATTTTATAGTGGTTAGTCCACCAATTTAGGGAGTATTATGAAGTTTTACCAAATTAATTGACAAAAATTAAAACGATGCCCATGTACCATGAAAGAATGTTTAATATACATTAATACAAATGTAGTATGTGTTTAGAAATTTTAAAACAACACTAAAGATCATAGGCTTCAGTATATAGAGCATTTACAAAAAAATTCAATATTTTCGTAGGGTTAACTCATAGATTTTGAGAAAAATTAAAAAAATGAAAATACTGTTTTAATGCATAGTTGCATCCTTCACTAACATATGATGAAGGTCGAAGAGGTTTGGAACCGTTGTTGTCTCCGTTTTTCTAGAGAATAACGATTTTATAGTGGTTAGTCCACCAATTTAGGGAGTATTATGAAGATTTACTAAATTAATTGACAAAAAATTAAAACAAGGCACATGTACTCTGGAAGAGAGTTTAATATACATTAATAAAAATTTAGAAAGTGTTTAGAAATTTTAAAACAACACTAAAGATCATTGGCTTTAGTATATAGAGCATTTACCGAAAAATTCAATATTTTCGAAGGGTTAACTCATAGATTTTGAGAAAAAATTAAAAAAAATGAAAATACTGTTTTAATGCATAGTTGCATCCTTCACTAACATATGATGAAGGTCGAAGAGGTTTGGAACCCTTGTTGTCTCCGTTTTTCTAGAGAATAACGATTTTATAGTGGTTAGTCCACCAATTTAGAGAGTATTATGAAGTTTTACCAAATTAATTGACAGACAATTAAAACGATGCCCATGTACCATGATAGATAGTTTAATATACATTAATACAAATGTAGAATGTGTTTAGAAATTTTAAAACAACACTAAAGATCATAGGCTTCAGTATATAGAGCATTTACAAAAAAATTCAATATTTTCGTAGGGTTAACTCATAGATTTTGAGAAAAATTAAAAAAATGAAAATACTGTTTTAATGCATAGTTGCATCCTTCACTAACATATTATGAAGGTCAAAGAGGTTTGGAACTTTGTTGTCTCCGTTTTCTAGAGAATACGATTTTATAGTGGTTAGTCCACCAATTTAGGAGTATTATGAAGTTTTACTAAATTAATTGACAAAAATTAAAACAAGGCACATGTACCATGGAAGAGAGTTTAATATACATTAATAAAAATTTAGAAAGTGTTTAGAAATTTTAAAACAACACTAAAGATCATTGGCTTTAGTATATAGAGCATTTACCGAAAAGTTCAATATTGTCGTAGGGGTTAACTCATAGATTTTGAGAAAAATTAAAAATATGAAAATACTGTTTTAATGCATAGTTGCATCTTTCACTAACATATGATGAAGGTCGAAGAGGTTTGGAACTTTGTTGTCTCCGTTTTCTAGAGAATACTTGATTTTATAGTGGTTAGTCCACCAATTTAGGAGTATTATGAAGTTTTACTAAATTAATTGACAAAAATTAAAAATATGAAAATACTGTTTTAATGCATAGTTGCATCCTTCACTAACATATGATGAAGGTCAAAGAGGTTTGGAACCTTTGTTGTCTCCGTTTTCTAGAGAATAGCGATTTTATAGTGGTTAGTCCACCAATTTATGGAGTATTATGAAGTTTTACTAAATTAATTGACAAAAAATTAAAATGATGCTCATGTACCATGATAGATAGTTTAATATACATTAATACAAATGTAGAATGTGTTTAGAAATTTTAAAACAACACTAAAGATCATTGGCTTTAGTATATAGAGCATTTACGAAAAATTCAATATTTTTAGTAGGGGTTAACACATAGATTTTGAGAAAAATTCAAAAATATGAAAATACTGTTTTAATGCATAGTTGCATCCTTCACTAACATATGATGAAGTTCAAAGAGGTTTGGAACCTTTGTTGTCTCCGTTTTTCTAGAGAATAACGATTTTATAGTGGTTAGTCCACCAATTTAGGGAGTATTATGAAGTTTTACTAAATTAATTGACAAAAAATTTAAAACGAAGCACATGTACCATGAAAGAGAGTTTAATATACATTAATACAAATTTAGAATGTGTTTTGAAATTTTAAAACAACACTAAAGATCATTGGCTTTAGTATATAGAGCATTTACCGAAAAATTCAATATTTTTATAGGGGTTAACACATAGATTTTGAGAAAAATTTAAAAATATGAAAATACTGTTTTAATGCATAGTTGCATCCTTCACTAACATATGATGAAGGTCAAAGAGGTTTGGAACCTTGTTGTCTCCGTTTTTCTAGAGAATACTTGATTTTATAGTGGTTAGTCCACCAATTTAGGAATATTATGAAGATTTACTAAATTAATTGACAAAAATTAAAACAAGGCACATGTACCCTGGAAGAGAGTTTAATATACATTAATACAAATTTAGAATGTGTTTAGAAATTTTAAAACAATACTAAAGATCATTGGCTTTAGTATATAGAGCATTTACCGAAAAGTTCAATATTTTCGTAGGGGGTTAACTCATAGATTTTGAGAAAAAATTAAAAATATGAAAATACTGTTTTAATGCATAGTTGCATCCTTCACTAACATATGATGAAGGTCAAAGAGGTTTGGAACCTTTGTTGTCTCCGTTTTTCTAGAGAATAGTGATTTTATAGTGGTTAGTCCACCAATTTAGGGAGTATTATGAAGTTTTACTAAATTAATTGACAAAAATTAAAACAATGACCATGTACCATGAAAGAGAGTTTAATATACATTAATACAAATTTAGAATGTGTTTAGAAATTTTAAAACAACACTAAAGATCATTGGCTTTAGTATATAGAGCATTTACCGAAAAATTCAATATTTTTATAGGGGTTAACACATAGATTTTGAGAAAAATTTTAAAAATATGAAAATACTGTTTTAATGCATAGTTGCATCCTTCACTAACATATGATGAAGGTCAAAGAGGTTTGGAACCTTTGTTGTCTCCGTTTTTCTAGAGAATAACGATTTTATAGTGGTTAGTCCACCAATTTAGGGAATATTATGAAGATTTACTAAATTAATTGACAAAAAATTAAAACAAGGCACATGTACCCTGGAAGAAAGTTTAATATACGTTAATACAAATTTAGAATGTGTTTAGAAATTTTAAAACAACACTAAAGATCATTGGCTTTAGTATATAGAGCATTTACCGAAAAGTTCAATATTGTCGTAGGGGTTAACTCATAGATTTTGAGAAAAATTAAAAAATATGAAAATACTGTTTTAATGCATAGTTGCATCCTTCACTAACATATGATGAAGGTCAAAGAGGTTTGGAACCTTTGTTGTCTCCGTTTTTCTAGAGAATAGTGATTTTATAGTGGTTACTCCACCAAATTATGGAGTATTATGAAGTTTTACTAAATTAATTGACAAAAAATTAAAATGATGCTCATGTACCATGATAGAGAGTTTAATATACATTAATACTAATGTAGAATGTGTTTAGAAATTTTAAAACAACACTAAAGATCATAGGCTTCAGTATATAGAGCATTTACCGAAAAATTCAATATTTTCGTAGGGGTTAACTCATAGATTTTGAGAAAAAATCAAAAATATGAAAATAATTTTTTAATGCATAGTTGCATCCTTCACTAACATATTATGAAGGTCAAAGAGGTTTGGAACTTATGTTGTCTCCGTTTTTCTAGAGAATAGTGATTTTATAGTGGTTAGTCCACCAATTTAGGGAGTATTATGAAGTTTTACTAAATTAATTGACAAAAATTAAAACAAGGCACATGTACCCTGGAAGAAAGTTTAATATACATTAATACAAATGTAGTATGTGTTTAGAAATTTTAAAACAACACTAAAGATCATAGGCTTCAGTATATAGAGCATTTACAAAAAAATTCAATATTTTCGTAGGGGTTAACTCATAGATTTTGAGAAAAATTAAAAAAAATGAAAATACTGTTTTAATGCATAGTTGCATCCTTCACTAACATATGATGAAGGTCGAAGAGGTTTGGAACCTTTGTTGTCTCCGTTTTTCTAGAGAATAACGATTTTATAGTGGTTAGTCCACCAATTTAGGAGTATTATGAAGATTTACTAAATTAATTGACAAAAAATTAAAACAAGGCACATGTACTCTGGAAGAGAGTTTAATATACATTAATAAAAATTTAGAAAGTGTTTAGAAATTTTAAAACAACACTAAAGATCATTGGCTTTAGTATATAGAGCATTTACCGAAAAGTTCAATATTGTCGTAGGGGTTAACTCATAGATTTTGAGAAAAATTTAAAAATATGAAAATACTGTTTTAATGCATAGTTGCATCCTTCACTAACATATGATGAAGGTCGAAGAGGTTTGGAACCTTGTTGTCTCCGTTTTCTAGAGAATAGTGATTTTATAGTGGTTAGTCCACCAATTTAGGGAGTATTATGAAGATTTACTAAATTAATTGACAAAAAATTAAAACAAGGCACATGTACTCTGGAAGAGAGTTTAATATACATTAATAAAAATTTAGAAAGTGTTTAGAAATTTTAAAACAACACTAAAGATCATTGGCTTTAGTACATAGAGCATTTACCGAAAAGTTCAATATTGTCGTAGGGGTTAAACTCATAGATTTTGAGAAAAATTTAAAAATATGAAAATACTGTTTTAATGCATAGTTGCATCTTTCACTAACATATGATGAAGGTCGAAGAGGTTTGGAACCGTTGTTGTCTCCGATTTTATAGTGGTTAGTCCACCAATTTAGGGAGTATTATGAAGATTTACTAAATTAATTGACAAAAAATTAAAACAAGGCACATGTACTCTGGAAGAGAGTTTAATATACATTAATAAAAATTTAGAAAGTGTTTAGAAATTTTAAAACAACACTAAAGATCATTGGCTTTAGTATACAGTGCATTTACCGAAAAATTCAATATTTTCGAAGGGGTTAACTCATAGATTTTGAGAAAAAATCAAAAATATGAAAATAATTTTTTAATGCATAGTTGCATCCTTCACTAAAATATTATGAAGGTCAAAGAGGTTTGGAACTTATGTTGTCTCCGTCTTTCTAGAGAATAGTGATTTTATAGTGGTTAGTCCACCAATTTAGGGAGTATTATGATGTTTTACCAAATTAATTGACAGACAAATAAAACGATGCCCATGTACCATGAAAGAATGTTTAATATACATTAATACAAATGTAGTATGTGTTTAGAAATTTTAAAACAACACTAAAGATCATAGGCTTCAGTATATAGAGCATTTACAAAACAAATTCAATATTTTTGTAGGGGTTCACTCATAGATTTTGAGAAAAATTAAAAAATGAAAATACTGTTTTAATGCATAGTTGCATCCTTCACTAACATATGATGAAGGTCAAGAGGTTTGGAACCTTTGTTGTCTCCGCTTTTCTAGAGAATACGATTTTATAGTGGTTAGTCCACCAATTTAGGGAGTATTATGAAGATTTACTAAATTAATTGACAAAAATTAAAACAAGGCACATGTACTCTGGAAGAGAGTTTAATATACATTAATAAAAATTTAGAAAGTGTTTAGAAATTTTAAAACAACACTAAAGATCATTGGCTTTAGTATATAGAGCATTTACGAAAAGTTCAATATTTTCGTAGGGTTAACTCATAGATTTTGAGAAAAATTAAAAAAAGAAAATACTGTTTTAATGCATAGTTGCATCCTTCACTAACATATTATTAAGGTCAAAGAGGTTTGGAACCCTTGTTGTCTCCGTTTTTCTAGAGAATAACGATTTTATAGTGGTTAGTCCACCAATTTAGGGAGTATTATGAAGATTTACTAAATTAATTGACAAAAAATTAAAACAAGGCACATGTACTCTGGAAGAGAGTTTAATATACATTAATACAAATTTAGAATGTGTTTAGAAATTTTAAAACAACATTAAAGATCATTGGCTTTAGTATATAGAGCATTTACCGAAAAGTTCAATATTTTCGTAGGGTTAACACATAGATTTTGAGAAAAATTTTAAAATATGAAAATACTGTTTTAATGCATAGTTGCATCCTTCACTAACATATGATGAAGGTCAAAGAGGTTTGGAACCTTTGTTGTCTCCGTTTTTCTAGAGAATAACGATTTTATAGTGGTTAGTCCACCAATTTAGGGAGTATTATGAAGATTTACTAAATTAATTGACAAAAAATTAAAACAAGGCACATGTACTCTGGAAGAGAGTTTAATATACATTAATAAAAATTTAGAATGTGTTTAGAAATTTTAAAACAACACTAAAGATCATTGGCTTTAGTATATAGAGCATTTACCGAAAAGTTCAATATTGTCGTAGGGGTTAAACTCATAGATTTTGAGAAAATTTTAAAAATATGAAAATACTGTTTTAATGCATAGTTGCATCTTTCACTAACATATGATGAAGGTCGAAGAGGTTTGGAACTTATGTTGTCTCCGTTTTCTAGAGAATAGTGATTTTATAGTGGTTAGTCCACCAATTTAGGGAGTATTATGAAGATTTACTAAATTAATTGACAAAAAATTAAAACAACGCACATGTACTCTGGAAGAGAGTTTAATATACATTAATAAAAATTTAGAATGTGTTTTGAAATTTTAAAACAACACTAAAGATCATTGGCTTTAGTATATAGAACATTTACCGAAAAGTTCAATATTGTCGTAGGGGTTAACACATAGATTTTGAGAAAAATTCAAAAATATGAAAATACTGTTTTTATGCATAGTTGCATCCTTCACTAACATATTATTAAGGTCAAAGAGGTTTGGAACCTTTGTTGTATCTGTTTTTCTAGAGAATAACGATTTTATAGTGGTTAGTCCACCAATTTATGGAGTATTATGAAGTTTTACTAAATTAATTGACAAAAAATTAAAATGATGCTCATGTACCATGATAGATAGTTTAATATACATTAATACTAATGTAGAATGTGTTTAGAAATTTTAAAATAACACTAAAGATCATATGCTTCAGTATATAGAGCATTTACCGAAAAATTCAATATTTTCGTAGGGGTTAACACATAGATTTTGAGAAAATTTTAAAATATGAAAATACTGTTTTAATGCATAGTTGCATCCTTCACTAACATATGATGAAGGTCGAAGAGGTTTGGAACCTTTGTTGTCTCTGTTTTTCTAGAGAATAACGATTTTATAGTGGTTAGTCCACCAATTTAGGGAATATTATGAAGATTTACTAAATTAATTGACAAAAAATTAAAACAAGGCACATGTACCCTGGAAGAAAGTTTAATATACGTTAATACAAATTTAGAATGTGTTTAGAAATTTTAAAACAACACTAAAGATCATTGGCTTTAGTATATAGAGCATTTACCGAAAAGTTCAATATTGTCGTAGGGGTTAACTCATAGATTTTGAGAAAAATTTTAAAAATATGAAAATACTGTTTTAATGCATAGTTGCATCCTTCACTAACATATGATGAAGGTCAAAGAGGTTTGGAACCTTTGTTGTCTCCGTTTTTCTAAAGAATAGTGATTTTATAGTGGTTACTCCACCAAATTATGGAGTATTATGAAGTTTTACTAAATTAATTGACAAAAAATTAAAATGATGCTCATGTACCATGATAGAGAGTTTAATATACATTAATACAAATTTAGAATGTGTTTAGAAATTTTAAAACAACACTAAAGATCATATGCTTCAGTATATAGAGCATTTACCGAAAAATTCAATATTTTCGTAGGGGTTAACACATAGATTTTGAGAAAAATTCAAAAATATAAAAATACTGTTTTAATGCATAGTTACATCCTTCAATAATATATTATGAAGGTCAAGAGGTTTGGAATCTTTGTTGTCTCCGTTTTCTAGAGAATAACGATTTTATAGTGGTTAGTCCACCAATTTAGGGAGTATTATGAAGTTTTACTAAATTAATTGACAGACAAATAAAACGAAGCACATGTACCATGAAAGAGAGTTTAATATACATTAATACAAATTTAGAATGTGGTTAGAAATTTTAAAACAACACTAAAGATCATTGGCTTTAGTATATAGAGCATTTACAAAAAAAAATTCAATATTTTCGTAGGGGTTAACTCATAGATTTTGAGAAAAATTAAAAATATGAAAATATTGTTTTAATGCATAGTTGCATCCTTCACTAACATATGATGAAGGTCGAAGAGGTTTGGAACCTTTGTTGTCTCTGTTTTTCTAGAGAATAACGATTTTATAGTGGTTAGTCCACCAATTTAGGGAATATTATGAAGATTTACTAAATTAATTGACAAAAATTAAAACAAGGCACATGTACCCTGGAAGAAAGTTTAATATACCTTAATACAAATTTAGAATGTGTTTAGAAATTTTAAAACAACACTAAAGATCATTGGCTTTAGTATATAGAGCATTTACCGAAAAGTTCAATATTGTCGTAGGGGTTAACTCATAGATTTTGAGAAAAATTAAAAATATGAAAATATTGTTTTAATGCATAGTTGCATCCTTCACTAACATATGATGAAGGTCGAAGAGGTTTGGAACCTTTGTTGTCTCTGTTTTTCTAGAGAATAACGATTTTATAGTGGTTAGTCCACCAATTTAGGGAATATTATGAAGATTTACTAAATTAATTGACAAAAAATTAAAACAAGGCACATGTACCCTGGAAGAAAGTTTAATATACGTTAATACAAATTTAGAATGTGTTTAGAAATTTTAAAACAACCCTAAAGATCATTGGCTTTAGTATATAGAGCATTTACCGAAAAGTTCAATATTGTCGTAGGGGTTAACTCATAGATTTTGAGAAAAATTAAAAAATATGAAAATACTGTTTTAATGCATAGTTGCATCTTTCACTAACATATGATGAAGGTCAAAGAGGTTTGGAACCTTTGTTGTCTCCGTTTTTCTAGAGAATAGTGATTTTATAGTGGTTACTCCACCAAATTATGGAGTATTATGAAGTTTTACTAAATTAATTGACAAAAAATTAAAATGATGCTCATGTACCATGATAGATAGTTTAATATACATTAATACAAATGTAGAATGTGTTTAGAAATTTTAAAACAACACTAAAGATCGTAGGCTTCAGTATATAGAGCATTTACCGAAAAATTCAATATTTTCGTAGGGGTTAACTCATAGATTTTGAGAAAAAATCAAAAATATGAAAATAATTTTTTAATGCATAGTTGCATCCTTCACTAACATATTATGAAGGTCAAAGAGGTTTGGAACTTATGTTGTCTCCGTTTTTCTAGAGAATAGTGATTTTATAGTGGTTAGTCCACCAATTTAGGGAGTATTATGAAGTTTTACCAAATTAATTGACAAAAAATTAAAACGATGCCCATGTACCATGAAAGAATGTTTAATATACATTAATACAAATGTAGTATGTGTTTAGAAATTTTAAAACAACACTAAAGATCATAGGCTTCAGTATATAGAGCATTTACAAAAAAAATTCAATATTTTCGTAGAGGTTAACTCATAGATTTTGAGAAAAATTAAAAAAAATGAAAATACTGTTTTAATGCATAGTTGCATCCTTCACTAACATATGATGAAGGTCAAAGTGGTTTGGAACCTTTGTTGTCTCCGTTTTTCTAGAGAATAACGATTTTATAGTGGTTTGTCTACCAATTTAGGGAGTATTATGAAGTTTTACTAAATTAATTGACAAAAAATTAAAACGAAGCACATGTACCATGAAAGAGAGTTTAATATACATTAATACAAATTTAGAATGTGGTTAGAAATTTTAAAACAACACTAAAGATCATTGGCTTTAGTATATAGAGCATTTACCGAAAAATTCAATATTTTTATAGGGGTTAACACATAGATTTTGAGAAAATTTTAAAAATATGAAAATACTGTTTTAATGCATAGTTGCATCCTTCACTAACATATGATGAAGGTCGAAGAGGTTTGGAACCTTTGTTGTCTCCGTTTTTCTAGAGAATAACGATTTTATAGTGGTTAGTCCACCAATTTAGGGAATATTATGAAGATTTACTAAATTAATTGACAAAAAATTAAAACAAGGCACATGTACCCTGGAAGAAAGTTTAATATACGTTAATACAAATTTAGAATGTGTTTAGAAATTTTAAAACAACCCTAAAAATCATTGGCTTTAGTATATAGAGCATTTACCGAAAAGTTCAATATTGTCGTAGGGGTTAACTCATAGATTTTGAGAAAAATTAAAAAATATGAAAATACTGTTTTAATGCATAGTTGCATCTTTCACTAACATATGATGAAGGTCAAAGAGGTTTGGAACCTTTGTTGTCTCCGTTTTTCTAGAGAATAGTGATTTTATAGTGGTTACTCCACCAAATTATGGAGTATTATGAAGTTTTACTAAATTAATTGACAAAAAATTAAAACAACGCACATGTACTCTGGAAGAGAGTTTAATATACATTAATAAAAATTTAGAATGTGTTTTGAAATTTTAAAACAACACTAAAGATCATTGGCTTTAGTATATAGAGCATTTACCGAAAAGTTCAATATTTTCGTAGGGGTTAACTCATAGATTTTGAGAAAAATTAAAAATATGAAAATACTGTTTTAATGCATAGTTGCATCTTTCACTAACATATGATGAAGGTCGAAGAGGTTTGGAACCGTTGTTGTCTCCGTTTTCTAGAGAATAACGATTTTATAGTGGTTAGTCCACCAATTTAGGGAGTATTATGAAGTTTTACTAAATTAATTGACAAAAATTAAAACAATGCACATGTACCATGAAAGAGTTTAATATACATTAATAAAAATTTAGAATGTGTTTTGAAATTTTAAAACAACACTAAAGATCATTGGCTTTAGTATATAGAGCATTTACGAAAAGTTCAATATTGTCGTAGGGGTTAACACATAGATTTTGAGAAAAATTCAAAAATATGAAAATACTGTTTTTATGCATAGTTGCATCCTTCACTAACATATGATGAAGGTCAAGAGGTTTGGAACCTTGTTGTCTCCGTTTTCTAGAGAATACGATTTTATAGTGGTTAGTCCACCAATTTAGGAGTATTATGAAGTTTTACTAAATTAATTGACAAAAATTAAAACGAAGCACATGTACCATGAAAGAGAGTTTAATATACATAAATACAAATTTAGAATGTGCTTTTAAATTTTAAAACAACACTAAAGATCATTGGCTTTAGTATATAGAGCATTTACGAAAAATTCAATATTTTTATAGGGGTTAACACATAGATTTTGAGAAAAATTAAAAATATGAAAATACTGTTTTAATGCATAGTTGCATCCTTCACTAACATATGATGAAGGTCGAAGAGGTTTGGAACCTTTGTTGTCTCCGTTTTCTAGAGAATACGATTTTATAGTGGTTAGTCCACCAATTTAGGAGTATTATGAAGATTTACTAAATTAATTGACAAAAATTAAAACAAGGCACATGTACTCTGGAAGAGAGTTTAATATACATTAATAAAAATTTAGAATGTGTTTAGAAATTTTAAAACAACACTAAAGATCATTGGCTTTAGTATATAGAGCATTTAGAAAAGTTCAATATTGTCGTAGGGGTTAACTCATAGATTTTGAGAAAAATTAAAAATATGAAAATACTGTTTTAATGCATAGTTGCATCTTTCACTAACATATGATGAAGGTCGAAGAGGTTTGGAACCTTTGTTGTCTCCGTTTTCTAGAGAATACGATTTTATAGTGGTTAGTCCACCAATTTAGGAGTATTATGAAGATTTACTAAATTAATTGACAAAAAATTAAAACAACGCACATGTACTCTGGAAGAGAGTTTAATATACATTAATAAAAATTTAGAATGTGTTTTGAAATTTTAAAACAACACTAAAGATCATTGGCTTTAGTATATAGAGCATTTAGAAAAGTTCAATATTGTCGTAGGGGTTAACACATAGATTTTGAGAAAAATTCAAAAATATGAAAATACTGTTTTTATGCATAGTTGCATCCTTCACTAACAAATTATTAAGGTCAAAGAGGTTTGGAACCTTTGTTGTATCCGTTTTTCTAGAGAATAACGATTTTATAGTGGTTAGTCCACCAATTTAGGGAATATTATGAAGATTTACTAAATTAATTGACAAAAATTAAAACAAGGCACATGTACCCTGGAAGAAAGTTTAATATACATTAATACAAATTTAGAATGTGTTTAGAAATTTTAAAACAACACTAAAGATCATTGGCTTTAGTATATAGAGCATTTACGAAAAGTTCAATATTGTCGTAGGGGTTAACTCATAGATTTTGAGAAAAATTCAAAAATATGAAAGTACTGTTTTTATGCATAGTTGCATCCTTCACTAACATATTATTAAGGTCAAAGAGGTTTGGAACCTTTGTTGTATCCGTTTTTCTAGAGAATAACGATTTTATAGTGGTTAGTCCACCAATTTATGGAGTATTATGAAGTTTTACTAAATTAATTGACAAAAAATTAAAATGATGCTCATGTACCATGATAGATAGTTTAATATACATTAATACTAATGTAGAATGTGTTTAGAAATTTTAAAATAACACTAAAGATCATATGCTTCAGTATATAGAGCATTTACCGAAAAATTCAATATTTTCGTAGGGGTTAACACATAGATTTTGAGAAAAATTCAAAAATATAAAAATACTGTTTTAATGCATAGTTAAATCCTTCAATAATATATTATGAAGTTCAAAGAGGTTTGGAATCTTTGTTGTCTCCGTTTTTCTAGAGAATAACGATTTTATAGTGGTTAGTCCACCAATTTAGGGAGTATTATGAAGTTTTACTAAATTAATTGACAAAAATTAAAACAATGCACATGTACCATGAAAGAGAGTTTAATATACATTAATACAAATTTAGAATGTGGTTAGAAATTTTAAAACAACACTAAAGATCATTGGCTTTAGTATATAGAGCATTTACCGAAAAATTCAATATTTTTATAGGGGTTAACACATAGATTTTGAGAAAAATTTAAAAATATGAAAATACTGTTTTAATGCATAGTTGCATCCTTCACTAACATATGATGAAGGTCGAAGAGGTTTGGAACCTTTGTTGTCTCCGTTTTTCTAGAGAATACTTGATTTTATAGTGGTTAGTCCACCAATTTAGGGAATATTATGAAGATTTACTAAATTAATTGACAAAAATTAAAACAAGGCACATGTACCCTGGAAGAAAGTTTAATATACGTTAATACAAATTTAGAATGTGTTTAGAAATTTTAAAACAACACTAAAGATCATTGGCTTTAGTATATAGAGCATTTACCGAAAAGTTCAATATTGTCGTAGGGGTTAACTCATAGATTTTGAGAAAAATTTAAAAATATGAAAATACTGTTTTAATGCATAGTTGCATCCTTCACTAACATATGATGAAGGTCAAAGAGGTTTGGAACCTTTGTTGTCTCCGTTTTTCTAAAGAATAGTGATTTTATAGTGGTTACTCCACCAAATTATGGAGTATTATGAAGTTTTACTAAATTAATTGACAAAAAATTAAAATGATGCTCATGTACCATGATAGAGAGTTTAATATACATTAATACTAATGTAGAATGTGTTTAGAAATTTTAAAACAACACTAAAGATCATAGGCTTCAGTATATAGAGCATTTACCGAAAAATTCAATATTTTCGTAGGGGTTAACACATAGATTTTGAGAAAAATTCAAAAATATGAAAATACTGTTTTAATGCATAGTTGCATCCTTCACTAACATATTATGAAGGTCAAAGAGGTTTGGAATCTTTGTTGTCTCCGTTTTTCTAGAGAATAACGATTTTATAGTGGTTAGTCCACCAATTTAGGGAGTATTATGAAGTTTTACTAAATTAATTGACAGGCAAATAAAACGAAGCACATGTACCATGAAAGAGAGTTTAATATACATTAATACAAATGTAGTATGTGTTTAGAAATTTTAAAACAACACTAAAGATCATAGGCTTCAGTATATAGAGCATTTACAAAAACAATTCAATATTTTCGTAGGGTTAACTCATAGATTTTGAGAAAAATTAAAAAAAATGAAAATACTGTTTTAATGCATAGTTGCATCCTTCACTAACATATGATGAAGGTCGAAGAGGTTTGGAACCCTTGTTGTCTCCGTTTTTCTAGAGAATAACGATTTTATAGTGGTTAGTCCACCAATTTAGGGAGTATTATGAAGATTTACTAAATTAATTGACAAAAAAATAAAACAAGGCACATGTACTCTGGAAGAGAGTTTAATATACATTAATAAAAATTTAGAAAGTGTTTAGAAATTTTAAAACAACACTAAAGATCATTGGCTTTAGTATATAGAGCATTTACCGAAAAGTTCAATATTGTCGTAGGGGTTAAACTCATAGATTTTGAGAAAAATTTAAAAATATGAAAATACTGTTTTAATGCATAGTTGCATCTTTCACTAACATATGATGAAGGTCGAAGAGGTTTGGAACCGTTGTTGTCTCCGATTTTCTAGTGAATAACGATTTTATAGTGGTTAGTCCACCAATTTAGGGAGTATTATGAAGATTTACTAAATTAATTGACAAACAATTAAAACAACGCACATGTACCATGGAAGAGAGTTTAATATACGTTAATAAAAATTTAGAATGTGTTTTGAAATTTTAAAACAACACTAAAGATCATTGGCTTTAGTATATAGAGCATTTACCGAAAAGTTCAATATTGTCGTAGGGGTTAACACATAGATTTTGAGAAAAATTCAAAAATATGAAAGTACTGTTTTTATGCATAGTTGCATCCTTCACTAACATATTATTAAGGTCAAAGAGGTTTGGAACCTTGTTTGTATCCGTTTTTCTAGAGAATAACGATTTTATAGTGGTTAGTCCACCAATTTACGGAGTATTATGAAGTTTTACTAAATTAATTGACATACAAATAAAACGAAGCACATGTACCATGAAAAAGAGTTTAATATGCATAAATACAAATTTAGAATGTGCTTATAAATTTTAAAACAATACTAAAGATCATTGGCTTTAGTATATAGAGGATTTACCAAAAAATTCAATATTTTTATAGGGGTTAACACATAGATTTTAAGAAAAATTTAAAAATATGAAAATACTGTTTTAATGCATAGTTGCATCCTTCACTAACATATGATGAAGGTCGAAGAGGTTTGAAACCTTTGTTGTCTCCGTTTTTCTAGAGAATAACGATTTTATAGTGGTTAGTCCACCAATTTAGGCAGTATTATGAAGATTTACTAAATTAATTGACAAAAAATTAAAACAAGGCACATGTACTCAGGAAGAGAGTTTAATATACATTAATAAAAATTTAGAAAGTGTTTAGAAATTTTAAAACAACACTAAAGATCATTGGCTTTAGTATATAAAGCATTTACCGAAAAGTTCAATATTGTCGTAGGGGTTAAACTCATAGATTTTTAGAAAAATTTAAAAATATGAAAATACTGTTTTAATGCATAGTTGCATCCTTCACTAACATATGATGAAGGTCAAAGAGGTTTGGAACCTTTGTTGTCTCCGTTTTTCTAAAGAATAGTGATTTTATAGTGGTTACTCCACCAAATTATGGAGTATTATGAAGTTTTACTAAATTAATTGACAAAAAATTAAAATGATGCTCATGTACCATGAAAGAGAGTTTAATATACATTAATACAAATGTAGAATGTGTTTAGAAATTTTAAAACAACACTAAAGATCGTAGGCTTTAGTATATAGAGCATTTACCGAAAAATTCAATATTTTCGTAGGGGTTAACTCATAGATTTTGAGAAAAAATCAAAAATATGAAAATAATTTTTTAATGCATAGTTGCATCTTTCACTAAAATATTATGAAGGTCAAAGAGGTTTGGAACTCATGTTGTCTCTGTTTATCTAGAGAATAACGATTTTATAGTGGTTTGTCTACCAATTTAGGGAGTATTATGAAGTTTTACTAAATTAATTGACAAAAAATTAAAACGAAGCACATGTACCATGAAAGAGAGTTTAATATACATTAATACAAATGTAGAATGTGTTTAGAAATTTTAAAACAACACTAAAGATCATTGGCTTTAGTATATAGAGCATTTACCGAAAAATTCAATATTTTCGTAGGGGTTAACTCATAGATTTTGAGAAAAATTAAAAATAAATGAAAATACTGTTTTAATGCATAGTTGCATCCTTCACTAACATATGATGAAGGTCGAAGAGGTTTGGAACCTTTGATGTCTCCGTTTTTCTAGAGAATAACGATTTTATAGTGGTTAGTCCACCAATTTAGGGAGTATTATGAAGATTTACTAAATTAATTGACAAAAAATTAAAACAAGGCACATGTACTCTGGAAGAGAGTTTAATATACATTAATAAAAATTTAGAAAGTGTTTAGAAATTTTAAAACAACACTAAAGATCATTGGCTTTAGTATATAGAGCATTTACCGAAAAGTTCAATATTGTCGTAGGGGTTAACTCATAGATTTTGAGAAAATTTAAAAATATGAAAATACTGTTTTAATGCATAGTTGCATCCTTCACTAACATATGATGAAGGTCAAAGAGGTTTGGAACCTTTGTTGTCTCCGTTTTTCTAAAGAATAGTGATTTTATAGTGGTTACTCCACCAAATTATGGAGTATTATGAAGTTTTACTAAATTAATTGACAAAAAATTAAAATGATGCTCATGTACCATGATAGATAGTTTAATATACATTAATACTAATGTAGAATGTGTTTAGAAATTTTAAAATAACACTAAAGATCATATGCTTCAGTATATAGAGCATTTAGAAAAATTCAAAAATATGAAAATACTGTTTTAATGCATAGTTGCATCCTTCACTAACATATTATGAAGGTCAAAGAGGTTTGGAACTTTGTTGTCTCCGTTTTTCTAGAGAATAACAATTTTATAGTGGTTAGTCCACCAATTTAGGGAGTATTATGAAGTTTTACTAAATTAATTGACAAAAATTAAAACGAAGCACATGTACCATGAAAGAGAGTTTAATATACATTAATAAAAATTTAGAATGTGGTTAGAAATTTTAAAACAACACTAAAGATCATTGGCTTTAGTATATAGAGCATTTACCGAAAAATTCAATATTTTTATAGGGGTTAACACATAGATTTTGAGAAAAATTTAAAAATATGAAAATACTGTTTTAATGCATAGTTGCATCCTTCACTAACATATGATGAAGGTCGAAGAGGTTTGGAACCTTTGTTGTCTCCGTTTTTCTAGAGAATAACGATTTTATAGTGGTTAGTCCACCAATTTAGGGAATATTATGAAGATTTACTAAATTAATTGACAAAAAATTAAAACAAGGCACATGTACCCTGGAAGAAAGTTTAATATACGTTAATACAAATTTAGAATGTGTTTAGAAATTTTAAAACAACACTAAAGATCATTGGCTTTAGTATATAGAGCATTTACCGAAAAGTTCAATATTGTCGTAGGGGTTAACTCATAGATTTTGAGAAAATTTAAAAATATGAAAATACTGTTTTAATGCATAGTTGCATCCTTCACTAACATATGATGAAGGTCAAAGAGGTTTGAAACCTTTGTTGTCTCCGTTTTTCTAGAGAATAACGATTTTATAGTGGTTAGTCCACCAATTTAGGGAGTATTATGAAGTTTTACTAAATTAATTGACAAAAAATTAAAACGAAGCACATGTACCATGAAAGAGAGTTTAATATACATTAACACAAATTTAGAATGTGTTTTGAAATTTTAAAACAACACTAAAGATCATTGGCTTTAGTATATAGAGCATTTATCGAAAAATTCAATATTTTCGTAGGGGTTAACTCATAGATTTTGAGAAAAATTAAAAATATGAAAATACTGTTTTAATGCATAGTTGCATCCTTCACTAACATATGATGAAGGTCAAAGAGGTTTGGAACTTTGTTGTCTCCGTTTTCTAGAGAATAACGATTTTATAGTGGTTAGTCCACCAATTTAGGAGTATTATGAAGATTTACTAAATTAATTGACAAAAATTAAAACAAGGCACATGTACCCTGGAAGAAAGTTTAATATACCTTAATACAAATTTAGAATGTGTTTAGAAATTTTAAAACAACACTAAAGATCATTGGCTTTAGTATATAGAGCATTTACCGAAAAGTTCAATATTGTCGTAGGGGTTAACTCATAGATTTTGAGAAAATTTAAAATATGAAAATACTGTTTTAATGCATAGTTGCATCCTTCACTAACATATGATGAAGGTCAAAGAGGTTTGAAACCTTTGTTGTCTCCGTTTTTCTAGAGAATAACGATTTTATAGTGGTTAGTCCACCAATTTAGGGAGTATTATGAAGTTTTACTAAATTAATTGACAAAAAATTAAAACGAAGCACATGTACCATGAAAGAGAGTTTAATATACATTAATACAAATTTAGAATGTGTTTAGAAATTTTAAAACAACACTAAAGATCATTGGCTTTAGTATATAGAGCATTTACCGAAAAATTCAATATTTTCGTAGGGGTTAACTCATAGATTTTGAGAAAATTTAAAACAACACTAAAGATCATAGGCTTTAGTATATAGAGCATTTACCAAAAATTCAATATTTTCGTAGGGGTTAACACATAGATTTTGAGAAAAATTAAAAATATGAAAATACTGTTTTAATGCATAGTTGCATCTTTCACTAACATATGATGAAGGTCAAAGAGGTTTGGAACTTTGTTGTCTCCGTTTTCTAGAGAATAACGATTTTATAGTGGTTACTCCACCAATTTAGAGAGTATTATGAAGTTTTACTAAATTAATTGACAAAAATTAAAATGATGCTCATGTACCATGATAGATAGTTTAATATACATTAATAAAAATTTAGAATGTGTTTAGAAATTTTAAAACAACACTAAAGATCATAGGCTTCAGTATATAGAGCATTTACGAAAAATTCAATATTTTCGTAGGGGTTAACTCATAGATTTTGAGAAAAATTTAAAAATATGAAAATACTGTTTTATGCATAGTTGCATCTTTCACTAACATATGATGAAGGTCAAAGAGGTTTGGAACTTTGTTGTCTCCGTTTTCTAGAGAATAGCGATTTTATAGTGGTTACTCCACCAATTTAGGGAGTATTATGAAGTTTTACTAAATTAATTGACAAAAAATTAAAATGATGCTCATGTACCATGAAAGAGAGTTTAATATACATTAATACAAATGTAGAATGTGTTTAGAAATTTTAAAACAACACTAAAGATCATAGGCTTCAGTATATAGAGCATTTAGAAAAGTTCAATATTGTCGTAGGGGTTAACTCATAGATTTTGAGAAAAATTAAAAATATGAAAATACTGTTTTATTGCATAGTTGCATCCTTCACTAACATATGATGAAGGTCAAAGAGGTTTGGAACTTTGTTGTCTCCGTTTTTCTAAAGAATAGTGATTTTATAGTGGTTAGTCCACCAATTTAGAGAGTATTATGAAGTTTTACTAAATTAATTGACAAAAAATTAAAATGATGCTCATGTACCATGATAGAGAGTTTAATATACATTAATACTAATGTAGAATGTGTTTAGAAATTTTAAAACAACACTAAAGATCATAGGCTTCAGTATATAGAGCATTTACCAAAAATTCAATATTTTCGTAGGGGTTGTTAACACATAGATTTTGAGAAAAATTCAAAAATATAAAAATACTGTTTTAATGCATAGTTACATCCTTCAATAATATATTATGAAGGTCAAAGAGGTTTGAAACCTTTGTTGTCTCCGTTTTTCTAGAGAGTAACGATTTTATAGTGGTTAGTCCACCAATTTAGGGAATATTATGAAAATTTACTAAATTAATTGACAAAAATTAAAACAAGGCACATGTACCCTGGAAGAAAGTTTAATATACGTTAATACAAATTTAGAATGTGTTTAGAAATTTTAAAACAACACTAAAGATCATTGGCTTTAGTATATAGAGCATTTACCGAAAAGTTCAATATTGTCGTAGGGGTTAACTCATAGATTTTGAGAAAAATTAAAAATATGAAAATATTGTTTTAATGCATAGTTGCATCCTTCACTAACATATGATGAAGGTCAAAGAGGTTTGGAACCATTGTTGTCTCCGTTTTTCTAGAGAATAGTGATTTTATAGTGGTTACTCCACCAAATTAGGGAATATTATGAAGTTTTACTAAATTAATTGACAAAAATTAAAACGATGCCCATGTACCATGAAAGAGTTTAATATACATTAATACTAATGTAGAATGTGTTTAGAAATTTTAAAACAACACTAAAGATCGTAGGCTTCAGTATATAGAGCATTTACCGAAAAATTCAATATTTTCGTAGGGGTTAACTCATAGATTTTGAGAAAAAATCAAAAATATGAAAATAATTTTTTAATGCATAGTTGCATCCTTCACTAACATATTATGAAGGTCAAAGAGGTTTGGAACTTATGTTGTCTCCGTTTTTCTAGAGAATAGTGATTTTATTGTGGTTAGTCCACCAATTTAGGGAGTATTATGAAGTTTTACCAAATTAATTGACAAAAATTAAAACAAGGCACATGTACCCTGGAAGAAAGTTTAATATACATTAATACTAATGTAGAATGTGTTTAGAAATTTTAAAACAACACTAAAGATCATAGGCTTCAGTATATAGAGCATTTACAAAAAAAATTCAATATTTTCGTAGGGGTTAACTCATAGATTTTGAGAAAAATTAAAAAAAATGAAAATACTGTTTTAATGCATAGTTGCATCCTTCACTAACATATGATGAAGGTCAAAGAGGTTTGGAACCTTTGTTGTCTCCGTTTTTCTAGAGAATAGTGATTTTATAGTGGTTACTCCACAAAATTATGGAGTATTATGAAGTTTTACTAAATTAATTGACAGACAAATAAAACGAAGCACATGTACCATGAAAGAGAGTTTAATATACATACATACAAATTTAAAATGTGGTTAGAAATTTTAAAACAACACTAAAGATCATTGGCTTTAGTATATAGAGCATTTTCATAGATTTTGTGAAAAATTAAAAAAAATGAAAAAACTGTTTTAATGCATAGTTGCATCCTTCACTAACATATGATGAAGGTCGAAGAGGTTTGGAACCTTTGTTGTCTCCGTTTTTCTAAGGAATAGTGATTTTATAGTGGTTACTCCACAAATTTAGGGAGTATTATGAAGTTTTACTAAATTAATTGACAAAAATTAAAACGAAGCACATGTACCATGAAAGAGAGTTTAATATACATTAATACAAATTTAGAATGTGCTTAGAAATTTTAAAACAATACAAAAGATCATTGGCTTTAGTATATAGAGGATTTACCAAAAAATTCAATATTTTTATAGGGGTTAACACATAGATTTTGAGAAAAATTTTAAAATATGAAAATATTGTTTTAATGCATAGTTGCATCCTACACTAACATATGATGAAGGTCGAAGAGGTTTGAAATCTTTGTTGTCTCCGTTTTTCTAGAGAATAACGATTTTATAGTGGTTAGTCCACCAATTTAGGGAATATTATGAAGATTTACTAAATTAATTGACAAAAAATTAAAACAAGGCACATGTACCCTGGAAGAAAGTTTAATATACGTTAATACAAATTTAGAATGTGTTTAGAAATTTTAAAACAACACTAAAGATCATTGGCTTTAATATATAGAGCATTTAGAAAAATTCAATATTTTAGTAGGGGTTAACTCATAGATTTTGAGAAAAATTAAAAAAATGAAAATACTGTTTTAATGCATAGTTGCATCCTTCACTAACATATGATGAAGGTCAAAGAGGTTTGGAACCTTTGTTGTCTCCGTTTTTCTAAAGAATAGTGATTTTATAGTGGTTACTCCACCAAATTATGGAGTATTATGAAGTTTTACTAAATTAATTGACAAAAAATTAAAATGATGCTCATGTACCATGATAGATAGTTTAATATACATTAATACAAATGTAGAATGTGTTTAGAAATTTTAAAACAACACTAAAGATCGTAGGCTTCAGTATATAGAGCATTTACCGAAAAATTCAATATTTTCGTAGGGGTTAACTCATAGATTTTGAGAAAAATTAAAAAAATATGAAAATAATTTTTAATGCATATTTGCATCCTTCACTAACGTATTATGAAGGTCAAAGAGGTTTGGAACTTATGTTGTCTCCGTTTTTCTAGAGAATAACGATTTTATAGTGGTTAGTCTACCAATTTAGGGAGTATTATGAAGTTTTACTAAATTAATTGACAAAAAATTAAAACGAAGCACATGTACCATAAAAGAGAGTTTAATATACATTAACACAAATTGAGAATGTGTTTTGAAATTTTAAAACAACACTAAAGATCATTGGCTTTAGTATATAGAGCATTTATCGAAAAATTCAATATTTTCGTAGGGGTTAACTCATAGATTTTGAGAAAAATTAAAAAAATGAAAATACTGTTTTAATGCATAGTTGCATCCTTCACTAACATATGATGAATGTCGAAGAGGTTTGGAACCTTTGCTGTCTCCGTTTTTCTAGAGAATAACGATTTTATAGTGGTTAGTCCACCAATTTAGGGAGTATTATGAAGATTTACTAAATTAATTGACAAAAAATTAAAACAAGGCACATGTACTCTGGAAGAGAGTTTAATATACATTAATAAAAATTTAGAAAGTGTTTAGAAATTTTAAAACAACACTAAAGATCATTGGCTTTAGTATATAGAGCATTTACCGAAAAGTTTAATATTGTCGTAGGGTTAACTCATAGATTTTGAGAAAAATTAAAAAAATGAAAATACTGTTTTAATGCATAGTTTCATCTTTCACTAACATATGATGAAGGTCGAAGAGGTTTGGAACCTTTGTTGTCTCCGTTTTTCTAGAGAATAACGATTTTATAGTGGTTAGTCCACTAATTTAGGGAGTATTAATAAGTTTTACTAAATTAATTGACAAAAAATTAAAGAGATACACATGTACAATGAAAGAGAGTTTAATGTACATTAACACAAATTGAGAATGTGTTTTGAAATTTTAAAACAACACTAAAGATCATTGGCTTTAGTATATAGAGCATTTACCGAAAAATTCAATATTTTCGTAGGGGTTAACTCATAGATTTTGAGAAAAATTAAAAAAGAAATGAAAATACTGTTTTAATGCATAGTTTCATCTTTCACTAACATATGATGAAGGTCGAAGAGGTTTGGAACCTTTGCTGTCTCCGTTTTTCTAGAGAATAACGATTTTATAGTGGTTAGTCCACCAATTTAGGGAGTATTATGAAGATTTACTAAATTAATTGACAAAAAATTAAAACAAGGCACATGTACTCTGGAAGAGAGTTTAATATACATTAATAAAAATTTAGAAAGTGTTTAGAAATTTTAAAACAACACTAAAGATCATTGGCTTTAGTATATAGAGCATTTACCGAAAAGTTCAATATTGTCGTAGGGGTTAACTCATAGATTTTGAGAAAAATTAAAAATATGAAAATACTGTTTTAATGCATAGTTGCATCCTTCACTAACATATGATGAAGGTCAAAGAGGTTTGGAACCTTTGTTGTCTCCGTTTTTCTAAAGAATAGTGATTTTATAGTGGTTACTCCACCAAATTATGGAGTATTATGAAGTTTTACTAAATTAATTGACAAAAAATTAAAATGATGCTCATGTACCATGATAGATAGTTTAATATACATTAATACTAATGTAGAATGTGTTTAGAAATTTTAAAATAACACTAAAGATCATATGCTTCAGTATATAGAGCATTTACAAAAAATTCAATATTTTCGTAGGGGTTAACACATAGATTTTGAGAAAAATTAAAAAATATAAAAATACTGTTTTAATGCATAGTTACATCCTTCAATAATATATTATGAAGGTCAAAGAGGTTTGGAATCTTTGTTGTCTCCGTTTTTCTAGAGAATAACGATTTTATAGTGGTTAGTCCACCAATTTAGGGAGTATTATGAAGTTTTACTAAATTAATTGACAGACAAATAAAACGAAGCACATGTACCATGAAAGAGAGTTTAATATACATTAATAAAAATTTAGAATGTGGTTAGAAATTTTAAAACAACACTAAAGATCATTGGCTTTAGTATATAGAGCATTTACCGAAAAATTCAATATTTTTATAGGGGTTAACACATAGATTTTGAGAAAAATTTAAAAATATGAAAATACTGTTTTAATGCATAGTTGCATCCTTCACTAACATATTATGAAGGTCAAAGAGGTTTGGAATCTTTGTTGTCTCCGTTTTCTAGAGAATAGTGATTTTATTGTGGTTAGTCCACCAATTTAGGGAGTATTATGAAGTTTTACTAAATTAATTGACAGACAAATAAAACGAAGCACATGTACCAGGAAAGAGAGTTTAATATACATTAATACAAATTTAGAATGTGTTTAGAAATTTTAAAACAACACTAAAGATCATTGGCTTTAGTATATAGAGCATTTAGAAAAATTCAATATTTTTATAGGGGTTAACACATAGATTTTGAGAAAAATTTAAAAATATGAAAATACTGTTTTAATGCATAGTTGCATCCTTCACTAACATATGATGAAGGTCGAAGAGGTTTGGAACCTTTGTTGTCTCCGTTTTTCTAGAGAATAACGATTTTATAGTGGTTAGTCCACCAATTTAGGGAATATTATGAAGATTTACTAAATTAATTGACAAAAAATTAAAACAAGGCACATGTACTCTGGAAGAGAGTTTAATATACATTAATACAAATTTAGAATGTGTTTAGAAATTTTAAAACAACACTAAAGATCATTGGCTTTAGTATATAGAGCATTTACCGAAAAGTTCAATATTGTCGTAGGGGTTAACTCATAGATTTTGAAAAAAATTAAAAAATATGAAAATACTGTTTTAATGCATAGTTGCATCATTCGCTAACATATGATGAAGGTCAAAGAGGTTTGGAAACTTTGTTGTCTCCGATTTTCTAAAGAATAGTGATTTATTGTGGTTACTCCACCAAATTATGGAGTATTATGAAGTTTTACTAAATTAATTGACAAAAAATTAAAATGATGCTCATGTACCATGATAGAGAGTTTAATATACATTAATACTAATGTAGAATGTGTTTAGAAATTTAAAAAAACACTAAAGATCATAGGCTTCAGTATATAGAGCATTTACCGAAAAATTCAATATTTTCGTGGGAGTTAACTTATAGATTTTGAGAAAAATACAAAAATATGAAAATAATTTTTTAATGCATAGTTGCATCCTTCACTAACATATTATGAAGGTCAAAGAGGTTTGGAACTTATGTTGTCTCCGTTTTTCTAGAGAATAACGATTTTATAGTGGTTTGTCTACCAATTTAGGGAGTATTAAGAAGTTTTACTAAATTAATTGACAAAAAAATTAAAACGAAGCACATGTACCATAAAAGAAAGTTTAATATACATTATTACAAATTGAGAATGTGTTTTGAAATTTTAAAACAACACTAAAGATCATTGGCTTTAGTATATAGAGCATTTATCGAAAAATTCAATATTTTCGTAGGGGTTAACTCATAGATTTTGAGAAAAATTAAAAAAATGAAAATGCTGTTTTAATGTATAGTTGCATCATTCACTAATATTTTCGTAGGGGTTAAAACATAGATTTTGAGAAAAATTTAAAAATATGAAAATAATGTTTTAATGCATAGTTGCATCCTTCACTAACATATGATGAAGTTAAAAGAGGTTTGAAACTTTTGTTGTCTCCGTTTTTCTAAAGAATAACGATTTTATAGTGGTTACTCCACCAATTTAGAGAGTATTACGAAGTTTTACTAAATTAATTAACAAAAAATTAAGACGATGCTCATGTACCATGAAAGATATTTTAATGTAAATTAATACAAATATAGAATGTGTTTATAGATTTTAAAACAACACTAAAGATCATTGGCTTCAGTATACAAAGCATTAACTGAAAAATTTAATATTTTCGTAGGGGTTAACTCATAGATTTTGAGAAAAATTTAAAAATATGAAAATACTGTTTTTCTGCATAGTTTCATCATTCATTAACATATGATGAAGGTCAAAGAGGTTTGGAAATTTTGTTGTCTCCGTTTTTCTAAAGAATAGCGATTTAATAGTGGTTACTCCACCAATTTAGGGAGTATTAGGAAGTTTTACTAAATTAATTGACAAAAAATTAAAACAATGTTCCTGTACCATGAAAGAGATTTTAATGTACATTAATACAAAAGTAGAATGTGTTTAGAAATTTTAAAACAACACTAAAGATCATAGGCTTCAGTATAGAGAGCATTTACCGAAAAATTCAATATTTTCGTAGGGGTTAACAAATTGATTTTGAGAAAATTTCAAAAATATGAAAATAATGTTTTAATGCATAATTGCATCATTCACTAACATATGATGAAGACCAAAGAGGTTTGGAACTTTTGTTGTCTTCGTTTTTCTAAAGAATAACGATTTTATAGTGGTTACTCCACCAATTTAGGGAGTATTATGAAGTTTTACTAAATTAATTGACAAAAAATTAAAACGATGCTCATGTTCCATGAAATAGATATTAATGTACATTAATAAAATTGTAGAATGTGTTTAGAAATTTTAAAACAACACTAAAGATCATAGGCTTCAGTATATAGAGCATTTACCGAAAAAATCAATATTTTCGTACGGGTGTTAACACATAGATTTTGAGAAAAATTCAAAAATATGAAAATAATGTTTTTATGCATAGTTGTATCCTTCACTAACATATGATGAAGGTCAAAGAGGTTTGGAACATTTTTTGTCTCCGTTTTTCTAAAGAATAACGATTTTATAGTGGGTACTCCACCAATTTAGGGAGTATTATGAAGTTTTACTAAATTAATTGACAAAAAATTAAAACGATGCTCATGTACCGTGAAAGAGATTTTAATGTACATTAATACAAATGTAGAATGTGTTTAGAAATTTTAAAACAACACTAAAGATTATTGGCTTCAGTATACAGAGCATTTACCGAAAAATTCAATATTTTCGTAGGGGTTAACTCATAGATTTTGAGAAAAAATTAAAAATATGAAAATACTGTTTTAATGCATAGTTGCATCCTTCACTAACATATGATGAAGGTCAAAGATGTTTGGAACCTTTGTTGTCTCCGTTTTTCTAAAGAATAGTGATTTTATAGTGGTTACTCCACCAAATTATGGAGTATTATGAAGTTTTACTAAATTAATTGACAAAAAATTAAAACGATGCTCATGTACTATGAAAGAGATTTTAATGTACATTAATACAAATGTAAAATGTGTTTATAAATTTTAAAACAACACTAAAGATCATTGGCTTCAGTATACAGCGCATTTACCGAAAAATTCAATATTTTCGAAGGGGTTAACTCATAGATTTTGAGAAAATTTTAAAAATATGAAAATATTGTTTTTCTGCATAGTTGCATCTTTCACTAACATATGATGACGGTCAAAGAGGTTTGGAACCTTTGTTGTCTCTATTTCTCTAGAAAATAGCGATTTTATAGTGGTTAGTCCACCAATTTAAAGAGTATTATGAAGTTTTACTAAATTAATTGACAAAAATTTAAAACGATGCCCATGTACCATGAAAGAGAGTTTAATAGACATTAATACAAATGTAGAATGTGGTTAGAAATTTTATAACATCACTAAAGATCATAAGCTTCAGTATATAGAGCATTTATCGGAAAAAAAAATCAATATTTTCGTAGGGGTTAACACATAGATTTTGAGAAAAATTCAAAAATATGAAAATACTATTTTATTGCGTAGTTGCATCATTCACTAACATATGATGAAGGTCAAAGAGGTTTGGAATCTTTGTTGTCTCTGTTATCTAGAGAATAGCGAGTCCACCAATTTAGGGAGTATTATGATGTTTTATAAAACTTAATTGACTAAAAATTAAAACGAAACTCATGTACACGAAAGAGAGTTTAATATTAAATAATTCAAATGTATAATGTGTTTAGAAATTTTAAAACAACACTAAAGATCATAGGCTTCAGTATATAGAGCATTTACCGAAAAATTCAATTTTTTCGTAGGGGTTAAACACATAGATTTTGAGAAAAATTCAAAAATATGAAAATAATGTTTTTATGCATAGTTGCATTCTTCACTAACATATGATGAAGGTCAAAAAGGTTTGGAACCTTTGTTTTTTTTTTGTCATCAAACAAATAGACTCATACTGACTCTGTGAAACAAACTGATAGCTCTGTATCCATGTGAACGACGAAAGACGATTGTTTTCTGGCATTCCGTGCTAGACTATCCGTCTTTTGATTCTCCGTCCGGGGTACATGAATGATCTCTGAGCTGAAGAAACATGTCTTCAACATATGAGGTTTGGAACCTTTGTTGTCTCCTTTTTTCTAGAGAATAGTGATTTTATATTGGTTAGTCCACCAATTTATGGACTATTATGAAGTTTTACAAAATTAATTGACAAAAAAATTAAAACGATGTTCATGTACCATGAAAGAGAGTTTAATATACATTAATACAAATATAGAATGTGTTTAGAAATTTTAAAACAACACTAAAGATCATAGGCTTCAGTATATAGAGCATTTACCGAAAAAATCAATATTTTAAGTAGGGGTTAACACATAGATTTTGAGAAAAATTCAAAAATATGAAAATAATGTTTTAATGCATAGTTGCATCATTCACTAACATATGATGAAGGTCAAAGAGGTTTGGAACTTTGTTGTCTCCGTTTTCTAAAGAATAACGATTTTATAGTGGTTACTCCACCAATTTAGGAGTATTATGAAGTTTTACTAAATTAATTGACAAAAATTAAAACGATGCTCATGTACCATGAAAGAGATTTTAATGTACATTAATAAAAATGTAGAATGTGTTTAGAAATTTTAAAACAACACTAAAGATCATAGGCTTCAGTATATAGAGCATTTACCGAAAAATTCAATATTTTCGTAGGGGTGTTAACACATAGATTTTGAGAAAAATTCAAAAATATGAAAATAATGTTTTTATGCATAGTTGTATCCTTCACTAACATATGATGAAGGTCAAAGAGGTTTGGAACTTTGTTGTCTCCGTTTTCTAAAGAATAACGATTTTATAGTGGTTACTCCACCAATTTAGGGAGTATTATGAAGTTTTACTAAATTAATTGACAAAAATTAAAACGATGCTCATGTACCATGAAAGAGATTTTAATGTACATTAATACAAATGTAGAATGTGTTTAGAAATTTTAAAACAACACTAAAGATTATTGGCTTCAGTATATAGAGCATTTAGAAAAATTCAATATTTTCGTAGGGGTTAACTCATAGATTTTGAGAAAAATTAAAAATATGAAAATACTGTTTTAATGCATAGTTGCATCCTTCACTAACATATGATGAAGGTCAAAGAGGTTTGGAACCTTTGTTGTCTCCGTTTTCTAAAGAATAGTGATTTTATAGTGGTTACTCCACCAAATTATGGAGTATTATGAAGTTTTACTAAATTAATTGACAAAAATTAAAACGATGCTCATGTACCATGAAAGAGATTTTAATGTACATTAATACAAATATAGAATGTGTTTAGAAATTTTAAAACAACACTAAAGATCATAGGCTTCAGTATATAGAGCATTTACCGAAAAAATCAATATTTTCGTACGGGTGTTAACACATAGATTTTGAGAAAAATTCAAAAATATGAAAATAATGTTTTTATGCATAGTTGTATCATTCACTAACATATGATGAAGGTCAAAGAGGTTTGAAACATTTGGTGTCTCCGTTTTTCTAAAGAATAAGGATTTTATAGTGGTTACTCCACCAATTTAGGGAGTATCATGAAGTTTTACTAAATTAATTGACAAAAAATTAAAACGATGCTCATGTACCATGAAAGAGATTTTAATGTACATTAATACAAATGTATAATGTGTTTAGAAATTTTAAAACAACACTAAAGATTATTGGCTTCAGTATACAGAGCATTTACCGAAAAATTAATATTTACGTAGGGGTTAACTCATAGATTTTGAGATAAAATTAAAAATATGAAAATATTGTTTTAATACATAGTTTCATCCTTCAATAACATATGATGAAGGTCAAAGAGGTTTGGAACATTTGTTGTCTCCGTTTTTCTAAAGAATAGTGATTTTATAGTGGTTACTCCACCAAATTATGGGGTATTATGAAGTTTTACTAAATTAATTGACAAAAATTAAAACGATGCTCATGTACCATGAAAGAGATTTTAATGTACATTAATACAAATGTAGAATGTGTTTAGAAATTTTAAAACAACACTAAAGATTATTGGCTTCAGTATATAGAGCATTTAGAAAAATTCAATATTTTCGTAGGGGTTAACTCATAGATTTTGAGAAAAATTAAAAATATGAAAATACTGTTTTAATGCATAGTTGCATCCTTCACTAACATATGATGAAGGTCAAAGAGGTTTGGAACCTTTGTTGTCTCCGTTTTCTAAAGAATAGTGATTTTATAGTGGTTACTCCACCAAATTATGGAGTATTATGAAGTTTTACTAAATTAATTGACAAAAATTAAAGCGATGCTCATGTACTATGAAAGAGATTTTAATGTACATTAATACAAATGTAGAATGTGTTTAGAAATTTTAAAACAACACTAAAGATCATTGGCTTCAGTATACAGAGCATTTACCGAAAAATTCAATATTTTCGTAGGGGTTAACTCATAGATTTTGAGAAAAAATTAAAAATATGAAAATACTGTTTTAATGCATAGTTGCATCCTTCACTAACATATGATGAAGGTCAAAGAGGTTTGGAACATTTGTTGTCTCCGTTTTTCTAAAGAATAGTGATTTTATAGTGGTTACTCCACCAAATTATGGAGTATTATGAAGTTTTACTAAATTAATTGACAAAAATTAAAACGATGCTCATGTACTATGAAAGAGATTTTAATGTACATTAATACAAATGTATAATGTGTTTAGAAATTTTAAAACAACACTAAAGATCATTGGCTTCAGTATACAGTGCATTTACCGAAAAATTCAATATTTTCGAATGGGTTAACTCATATATTTTGAGAAACTTTTAAAAATATGAAAATATTGTTTTTCTGCATAGTTGCATCTTTCACTAACATATGATGAAAGTCAAAGAGGTTTGGAACCTTTGTTGTCTCTGTTTCTCTAGAGAATAGCGATTTTATAGTGGTTAGTCCACCAATTTAGGAAGTATTATGAAGTTTTACTAAATTAATTGACAAAAATTAAAACGATGCCCATGTACCATGAAAGAGATTTTAATATACATTAATACAAATGTAGAATGTGTTTAGAAATTTTAAGAAAACAACACTAAAGATCATAGGCTTCAGTATATAGAGCATTTATCGAAAAATTCAATATTTTCGTAGGGGTTAACACATAGATTTTGAGAAAAATTCAAAAATATGAAAATACTGTTTTAATGCATAGTTGCATCATTCACTAACATATGATGAAGGTCAAAGAGGTTTGGAATCTTTGTTGTCTCCGTTTTCTAGAGAATAGCGATTTTATAGTGTCCACCAATTTAGGGAGTATTATGAAGTTTTACTAAATTAATTGACAAAAATTAAAACGATGCTCATGTACCATGAAATAGACTTTAATATAAATTAATACAAATGTATAATGTGTTTAGAAATTTTAAAACAACACTAAAGATCATAGGCTTCAGTATATAGAGCATTTACCGAAAAATTCAATATTTTCGTAGGGGTTAACACATAGATTTTGAGAAAAATTCAAAAATATGAAAATATTGTTTTTTTGCATAGTTGCTTCCTTCACTAACATATGATGAAAGTCAAAGAGGTTTGGAACCTTTGTTGTCTCCGTTTTCTAAAGAATAACGATTTTATAGTGGTTACTCCACCAAATTATGGAGTATTATGAAGTTTTGCTATATTAATTGACAAAAATTAAAACGATGCTCATGTACCATGAAAGAGAGTTTAATATACATTAATACAAATGTAGAATTTGCTTAGAAATTTTAAAAACACTAAAGATCATAGGCTTCAGTATATAGAGCATTTATCGAAAAATTCAATATTTTCGTAGGGGTTAACACATAAATTTTGAGAAAAATATGAAAATACTTTTTCTGCATAGTTGCATCCTTCACTAACATATGATGACAGTCAAAGAGGTTTGGAACCTTTGTTGTCTCCGTTTTCTAGAGAATAGTGATTTTATAGTGGTTACTCCACCAAATTATGGAGTATTATGAAGTTTTACTAAATTAATTGACAAAAATTAAAACGATGTTCATGTACCATGAAAGAGAGTTTAATATACATTAATACAAATATAGAATGTGTTTAGAAATTTTAAAACAACACTAAAGATCATAGGCTTCAGTATATAGAGCATTTACGAAAAATTCAATATTTTCGTTGGGGTTAACTCATAGATTTTGAGAAAAATTCAAAAATATGAAAATAATGTTTTTATGCATAGTTGCATCCTTCACTAACATATGATGAAGGTCAAAGAGGTTTGAAACTTTTGTTGTCTCCGTTTTCTAAAGAATAACGATTTTATAGTGGTTACTCCACCAATTTAGGAGTATTATGAAGTTTTACTAAATTAATTGACAAAAATTAAAACGATGCTCATGTACCATGAAAGAGATTTTAATGTACATTAATACAAATGTATAATGTGTTTAGAAATTTTAAAACAACACTAAAGATTATTGGCTTCAGTATACAGAGCATTTACCGAAAAATTAATATTTTCGTAGGGGTTAACACATAGATTTTGAGAAAAATTAAAAATATGAAAATACTGTTTTAATGCATAGTTGCATCCTTCACTAACATATGATGAAGGTCAAAGAGGTTTGAAACTTTTGTTGTCTCCGTTTTTCTAAAGAATAGTGATTTTATAGTGGTTACTCCACCAAATTATGGGGTATTATGAAGTTTTACTAAATTAATTGACAAAAAATTAAAACGATGCTCATGTACTATGAAAGAGATTTTTATGTGAGCATCGTTTTAATGTACATTAATACAAATGTAGAATGTGTTTAGAAATTTTAAAACAACACTAAAGATCATAGGCTTCAAGATATAGAGCATTTACCTAAAAATTCAATATTTTCGTAGGGGTTAACTCATAGATTTTGAGAAAAATTAAAAATATGAAAATATTGTTTTATGCATAGTTGCATCCTTCACTAACATATGATGAAGGTCAAAGAGGTTTGGAACCTTTGTTGTCTCCGTTTTCTAGAGAATAGTGATTTTATAGTGGTTAGTCCACCAATTTAGGGAGTATTATGAAGTTTTACTAAATTAATTGACAAAAAATTAAAACGATGCTCATGTACCATGAAAGAGAGTTTAATATACATTAATACAAATGTAGAATGTGTTTAGAAATTTTAAAACAACACTAAAGATCATAGGCTTCAGTATATAGAGCATTTATCGAAAAATTCAATATTTTCGTAGGGGTTAACACATAGATTTTGAGAAAAATTCAAAAATATGAAAATACTGTTTTAATGCATAGTTGCATCCTTCACTAACATATGATGAAGGTCAAAGAGGTTTGGAACCTTTGTTGTCTCCGTTTTCTAGAGAATAGCGATTTTATAGTGGTTAGTCCACCAATTTAGGGAGTATTATGAAGTTTTACTAAATTAATTGACAAAAAATTAAAACGATGCTCATGTACCATGAAAGAGAGTTTAATATACATTAATACAAATGTAGAATGTGTTTAGAAATTTTAAAACAACACTAAAGATCATAGGCTTCAGTATATAGAGCATTTATCGAAAAATTCAATATTTTCGTAGGGGTTAACACATAGATTTTGAGAAAAATTCAAAAATATGAAAATAATGTTTTTATGCATAGTTGCATCCTTCACTAACATATGATGAAGGTCAAAGAGGTTTGGAACCTTTGTTGTCTCCGTTTTCTAGAGAATAACGATTTTATAGTGGTTACTCCACCAATTTAGGAAGTATTATGAAGTTTTACTAAATTAATTGAAATAAATTAAAATGATGCTCATGTACCATGAAAGAGAGTTTAATATACATTAATACAAATGTAGAATGTGTTTAGAAATTTTAAAACAACACTAAAGATCATAGGCTTCAGTATATAGAGCATTTACCGAAAAATTCAATATTTTCGTAGGGGTTAACACATAAATTTTGAGAAAAATTCAAAAATATGAAAATACTGTTTTAATGCATAGTTGCATCCTTCACTAACATATGATGAATGTCAAAGTGGTTTGGAACCTTTTTTGTCTCCGTTTTTTAAAGAATAGTGATTTTATAGTGGTTAGTCCACCAATTTAGAGAGTATTATGACGTTTTACTAAATTAATTGACAAAAAAAAAACGATGTTCATGTATCATGAAAGAGAGTTTAATATACATTAATACAAATATAGAATGTGTTTAGAAATTTTAAAACAACACTAAAGATCATAGGCTTCAGTATATAGAGCATTTACCGAAAAATTCAATATTTTCGTTGGGGTTAACACATAGATTTTGAGAAAAATTCAAAAATATGAAAATACTGTTTTAATGCATAGTTGCATCCTTCACTAACATATGATGAAGGTCAAAGAGGTTTGGAACCTTTGTTGTCTCCGTTTTTCTAAAGAATAACGATTTTATAGTGGTTAGTCCACCAATTTAGGGAGTATTATGAAGTTTTACTAAATTAATTGACAAAAAATTAAAACGATGTTCATGTACCATGAAAGAGAGTTTAATATACATTAATACAAATATAGAATGTGTTTAGAAATTTTAAAACAACACTAAAGATCATAGGCTTCAGTATATAGAGCATTTATCGAAAAATTCAATATTTTCGTTGGGGTTAACTCATAGATTTTGAGAAAAATTCAAAAATATGAAAATAATGTTTTAATGCATAGTTGCATCCTTCACTAACATATTATGAAGGTCAAAGAGGTTTGGAACTTTTGTTGTCTCCGTTTTTCTAAAGAATAACGATTTTATAGTGGTTACTCCACCAATTTAGGGAGTATTATGAAGTTTTACTAAATTAATTGACAAAAAATTAAAACGATGCTCATGTACCATGAAAGAGATTTTAATGTACATTAATACAAATGTAGAATGTGTTTAGAAATTTTAAAACAACACTAAAGATCATAGGCTTCAGTATATAGAGCATTTATCGAAAAATTCAATATTTTCGTAGGGGTTAACTCATAGATTTTGAGAAAAATTCAAAAATATGAAAATACTGTTTTAATGCATAGTTGCATCCTTCACTAACATATGATGAAGGTCAAAGAGGTTTGGAACCTTTGTTGTCTCCGTTTTTCTAAAGAATAGTGATTTTATAGTGGTTACTCCACCAATTTAGGGAGTATTATGAAGTTTTACTAAATTAATTGACAAAAAATTAAAACGATGCTCATGTACTATGAAAGAGATTTTTATGTGAGCATCGTTTTAATGTACATTAATACAAATGTAGAATGTGTTTAGAAATTTTAAAACAACACTAAAGATCATTGGCTTCAGTATACAGTGCATTTACCGAAAAATTCAATATTTTCGTAGGGGTTAACTCATAGATTTTGAAAAAAAATTAAAAATATGAAAATATTGTTTTTCTGCATAGTTGCATCCTTCACTAACATATGATGAAGGTCAAAGAGGTTTGGAACCTTTGTTGTCTCCGTTTTTCTAGAGAATAGCGATTTTATAGTGGTTACTCCACCAATTTAGGGAGTATTATGAAGTTTTACTAAATTAATTGACAAAAAATTAAAACGATGCTCATGTACCATGAAAGAGATTTTAATATACATTAATACAAATGTAGAATGTGTTTAGAAATTTTAAAACAACACTAAAGATCATAGGCTTCAGTATATAGAGCATTTATCGAAAAATTCAATATTTTCGTAGGGGTTAACTCATAGATTTTGAGAAAAATTCAAAAATATGACAATATTGTTTTAATGCATAGTTGCATCATACACTAACATATGATGAAGGTCAAAGAGGTTTGGAACCTTTGTTGTCTCTGTTTCTCTAGAGAATAGCGATTTTATAGTGGTTAGTCCACCAATTTAGGGAGTATTATGAAGTTTTACTAAATTAATTGACAAAAAATTAAAACGATGCTCATGTACCATGAAAGAGAGTTTAATATACATTAATACAAATGTAGAATGTGTTTAGAAATTTTAAAACAACACTAAAGATCATAGGCTTCAGTATATAGAGCATTTATCGAAAAATTCAATATTTTCGTAGGGTTAACACATAAATTTTGAGAAAAATTCAAAAATATGAAAATATTGTTTTTATGCATAGTTTTATCATTCACTAACATATGATGAAAGTCAAAGAGGTTTGGAACCTTTGTTGTCTCTGTTTCTCTAGAGAATAGCGATTTTATAGTGGTTAGTCCACCAATTTAGGGAGTATTATGAAGTTTTACTAAATTAATTGACAAAAAATTAAAACGATGCTCATGTACCATGAAAGAGATTTTAATGTACATTAATAAAAATGTAGAATGTGTTTAGAAATTTTAAAACAACACTAAAGATCATAGGCTTCAGTATATAGAGCATTTACCGAAAAATTCAATATTTTCGTAGGGGTTAACACATAAATTTTGAGAAAAATATGAAAATATTGTTTTTATGCATAGTTTTATCATTCACTAACATATGATGAAGGTCAAAGAGGTTTGAAACCTTTGTTGTCTCTGTTTCTCTAGAGAATAGCGATTTTATAGTGTCCACCAATTTAGGGAGTATTATGAAGTTTTGCTATATTAATTGACAAAATATTAAAATGATGCTCATGTACCATGAAAGAGAGTTTAATATACATTAATACAAATGTAGAATGTGTTTAGAAATTTTAAAACAACACTAAAGATCAAAGGCTTCAGTATATAGAACATCTACCGAAAAACTCAATATTTTAGTTGGGTTAACACATAGATTTTGAGAAAAATTCAAAAATATGAAAATACAGTTTTAGTGCATAGTTTCATCCTTCTCTAACATATGATGAAGGTCAAAGAGGTTTGAAACTTTTGTTGTCTCCGTTTTTCTAGAGAATAACGATTTTATAGTGGTTACTCCACCAATTTAGGGAGTATTATGAAGTTTTACTAAATTAATTGACAAAAAAAATAAAACGATGTTCATGTACCATGAAAGAGATTTTAATGTACATTAATACAAATATAGAATGTGTTTAGAAATTTTAAAACAACACTAAAGATCATAGGCTCCAGTATATAGAGCATTTATCGAAAAATTCAATATTTTCGTTGGGGTTAACTCATAGATTTTGAAAAAAAATCAAAAATATGAAAATACTTTTTTCTGCATAGTTGAATCCTTCGCTAACATATGATAAGGTCAAAGAGTTCTGGAACCTTTGTTGTATGAAAATTAATCTTCCTCGTAAACCCACATGCTCAACTAGTCTATTAATAGGATAATATATCTCATTTATTTGAAATTGTTGGAATAGTAATTTTTGTTTACATAATTTATGGAAACAAAATGATCAAACCAGCTGTGCTCATCTTGAGTTTTGTATACCGGCTTGTAATCATGGAGGCTAGACTAGTTTTTAACACAAGAGCCCGTTACAGTTCAACTATTTGCATACGTTGAAACTACTAAGCTTGAAGCTACGTATATGATATATCTTTCATGACAAGAATGCTCTTTGTAATTCTCAAAGATAAAGTTTCCAAATAGCTAATGCTAAAATTCAAACCTCCTGAAAATAGTAAAATGACAAGCCTAAATTATCTTAATCCATATAGTAATTTTCTCCTTAATGCACAAACCAATGCCGTAAAATTATAAATACTGACGTTAATCCTTTTATGTGCTTTAAAATACGTAAATGTACACGGCAGATACATAGAATCAAGTGTAATTTGTGTATTATAATATACGTACACATGTAATTAAACCTTCAATGTTTGCTAAAAGACAGATTAAAATAAATTATACACACGCAAACCAAAGCCTAACACAACATAACTTAAATAGTAATAAATTAACTTGATTTAAGCTTTGCGGATGATTTAATGATCTTCACTGATGGTGAGGCTTCATCACTAAAGGGGGTTTTTGAGGTTCTTTCTGAGTTTGGAAACATCTCCGGCCTGGTGATAAACCCTGCAAAATCATCTATTTTTATGGCTGGCCGAATCAGTCAACAGTTCAAAGATGAAGTTCAGAGTCTTGGCATCCCTACGGAGTCGCTTCCAGTGAGATGCCTAGGACTCCCTCTCACTACAAAAACAATGACTCGACCTGACTACGAGCCTCTGATCGATCAAATCCGTACGCGTCTCCTGTCCTGGTCCAGCCGCTCTCTTTCCTATGCTGGCCGGCTTCAACTTGTGAAAACAGTCATTGGTAGTATCATGAATTTCTGGTGCTCAGTATTTCGTCTCCCGCAGCGTTGCTTGGATACAATAGAAGGGTTGTGTGGTGCGTTTCTTTGGTCAGGCTCACCGAATACGCATACGAAGACAAAAGTTGCTTGGAAGGACGTTTGTAAGCCTAAAGAAGAGGGTGGTTTAGGCATTCGACGCTTGCGGGATACGTCACGGGTATTTGTTTTAAGCTTGATATGGAGACTCCTAACAGATTCGGGATCGTTATGGGTAGCATGGACGAAAGTTTACTTACTGCGATCGCATAGTTTCTGGGACGTAAGCGGCAAGTATGCAGGCTCCTGGATCTGGCGCAAGCTGCTGAAGCTCCGCGACCAGGCAGCTATGTTCATTCGGTCTGAGATTGGAAATGGAAATTCTACCCTGTTTTGGTTTGATAATTGGTCCACTGTGGGACGTTTAATTGATATTACTGGTGACTCAGGTACAAGAGTTCTTGGTATCCCTCGTTATGCAACGGTCTCAAGCGCGGCGTCTGCTGGACAATGGAACTTTCGTCGATGTCGTGGCTGTCACCTACGGGCGATGATAGCTACCATCACGTCAGTTCCGGCCCCGGTGGATTCTGCAGGCGATGATCGTTACGTATGGCGCCATGGGGTAGATGATTATAAACCATGTTTCTCTAGTTTGCAAACATGGCAGCAGATTAGGGTCACGCACCCTACTGTTCCTTGGAGCAAGGTTGTATGGTTTCCACAGGCCATCCCTAGGTTCTCTTTGATTACTTGGCTAGCACTCAAAGATAGATTATCTACGGGAGCTAGGAGTAGTGCGTGGGGTTGCTACCAGGCGTGTCTTTTGTGTGGGGAACCGGACGAGACTAGAGACCATCTGTTCTTCGCGTGTCCCTACTCTTTTACTGTTTGGATTGATCTGGTCGGTTACCTTTTGTGGTCTAGGGCGAACCCTGACTGGTCTATCACCATAGCATCCCTTCTTTCAACTCGACGTAAGGAGATAGATACCTGTCTCCTGAAACTTGTTTTCCAGACTACCATCTATAGCCTATGGAAGGAGAGGAACAGCAGAAGGCATCAAGGGCAACCCCAGAGTGCAAATCATCTAGTTCGTGTAATTGATAAGACCATCAAGAACAAGATATCATCACTACGACACCGACGGCCATCTTTCTACACTGATATGATGCAGCGCTGGTTCCTTCGAACCACCTAGTCCAAGGACCCAGTTATTTCCAGTTTCTTTTATTGATGGTGTTCATGATTGAAAGCATAAACCTTAGTGGCCTGTAATTTTTTTCTTTGATGATAATCAATTTAAAATTTCAGCAAAAAAAAATAAAATAAATAAATTAACTTGATTAATCATAAAATGTTCAGTTATTTCTTACGAGCCATGCAATGTAACGTCACGTTAGGATTAAGAGAACTTTTTTTTCATGCACTGTCACTAGTGGACGAAACCAGACTGATACTATGACGCCTATATATTTGGCCACTGCTTTTTTTTTTTGTAAAAGTATTTGGTCACTGATTCAAACATGAATTCATAAACCATATTATAAATTCATTTAACTCGCAAATCGCAATTATAAATTTAAATCAAGATTAATTTGGCTCAAAATCCCTAAGGTAATCTCCAATTAATCTCCATAAGAAAAGAACGTATAGGTTAAGATTTATAGAGATGTAAACACATGAATGCGCAATACAGTTAATTAGTACTATTTATGTAAGAGCATGACTAATGAGAGATTCTTAGGGCGAGGTTTTTAACGGAATATAAAAAATCATCTCTTAATTTAAGAACCGGTTCTTAGCTTTTTTAGTTAAAAGTTAAGAGACGGTTTCCTATATTCCGTTAAAAACTCACCCTAAACTCCCTTTAATCATACTCTAAGACTTCGTCTGGCTCAGTATCTAAAGAAGTTTGATAGATAATAACAAATTTAAAGAAAAAAGTTTATATAGTTTATACATGCACTTCTGGTTTTTCGTTCAAATACGTATCTATATATAACACAAAAAATAAGTTGCATATAAAGCCACTTTTTCTATACGACTATACGTAGAGATTCAAGATGATATTAATAAATTATATATCTCTTTTACCTTCTATGTATAACTTTTACTTTAGTTAGTTAAAAAGGTTTCGTTAAACTAGAGACTTGCTTATTTAAAACAACCATTTTACCTTTCTCTACTTGGTTATCAGTTCATAAGTCACAGACTACGAAACCAGCACAACTTTGACTTCTTTTTGCAATGACTAAAGGTTAATAATAACTTTTTTACCGTGAGAAACTGGTAAATTACTTCTTCACGGTCAAAGAATCAAACAATAGTTATGTTCTTTTTCTTTTTTTGACATCAAACAATAGTTAAAGGTCTTTGTAATTAACTTATTCACAGTCAAAGAAACATGGATTCTTGTTCTTTACATAAACAGAGATCTTGTTCTGTTCGTTAAAAAAAAGATCTTGTATCTTTTGAATGAAGCTACCATAAACATCTGAACACAAAACTACAATAACAGCAAAACAAAACAGCTACGAAGAACTTTGGTTGTGTTAGGTACCCCCAATCCAGCAGCAGCAGCCTCAAGAGTAACGTGATCACAACCCCATTCTCCATTCCTATGTTCCCATAATAAGATAGCCTGTGTACACCATCGGAACATAACCTTCCTCCTGGCTGCATCTTTCGACTATACACAACCTGAAACAATATAGCAAATGTCAGGTTATATTATGCGTACCAAACACACAAAACAAAGCACATAATGTTTAAAAAAGATTTCAGAAAACAGAGAGGGAAAGAAGCTGTTGCCGAACTGATTCAGAGAAACTCATATTATTAACTCACGCAAGTGTGAAAAAAGTAAATGGAACATCAAGATCTCTAACCATCTCAACGACCGGACTCTGTTCTATTTGTTTTCACACTATGCAAGTTAAAAACATAAGCTTTCCATCGTCAATCAAGTAACAAAATCTTTCCCTATCAAAAACACTTGAAAAACGAGAGAGGGGGAAAATCTTTTAATTGTCTAGATTGATACAGAGACTTTAGTGGGTCATAAAGTGTGAAGCAAAATAAACTCACCATCTCCTACGAACAAAAGTATCAAACTAATGACCGGACCGTATCATCTATTTGTTTCCACACTTATGAGTTCACGTAAGTTTTCATATCAATCTGAGCAATCTAGAATTTTCCCCCAAAAAAGCTTTGACATAGAAAAAAAAACATTTGAAAATCCGTTTCAGAGAAGAAGACGTGGTGAAAACAAGTTGGACTGAGAAAAGGAACTGGAAACCTGATTTACGGTATGGAGGAGATCGAGTTGGGACGGAGATCCGAAGGTGCTGCTGGTTATTATGGCGTACGAGGTTGTCGTCAAAGGACTCCGGAGGTAAATAAGACAATTTAACTGTCTCCAGGGATGCCAAAGATGGAAAGAGACAAGTTTGTGTGGTTTTGTCTGAAAGAAACAAAGATTGGTAGAGAAACAGACAAGTTTGTGTGGGTTTGTCGGAAGAAACAGAGAAACAGACAAGTTTGTGTGGGTTTTGTCTGAAGAAACAAAGATTCGCAGAGAAACAGACAAGTTTGTGAGGGTTTTGTATGAAGAAGGAAAGATTCGCAGAGAAACAGAGAAGTTTGTGTGGTTTTTTCTGAAGAAGGAAAGATTCGCAGAAAAAGAGAAGTTTGTGTGGTTTTGTCTGAAGAAACAACGATTAGCAGGTAAACATATTCAATCTTATGTTTCAAAACAATAACAAAAGAAAGGATATATATAGAGAGATAGATTTGATTTCTAACGGATCTATTATGAGATTTAATTGCTAACGGATCTATTTCCTTTTTTTTTTCCGTTTCCAATTTCCCTTTTTATTTAATTTCGAATTTCCTTTTTCTTCTAATGTATTTATTACCGTCAAGATTTGATCGGCAAAATTTAAATTAGGTTTGGGCATTCGGGTCCTCGAGTCGGATTCGGGCAGATCTTGTCGAATCCGGTTTCTTTGGCCCTTAGATATTTAGACCCAATAGGGGTGTTCAATCCGGATATCGGTTCGGTTTTTTGGTTTTTCGGTATTTTGGTTAGTAAAATATAACTACCATTCTAAATCCATATTTACTTCGGTTCGGTTCGGTTTATATACCGTCGGTTTTCGGTTTATTTGGTTTTATACCAAAAAACATAATTCTTTATTTTGGGATCATATTATATGAATTTTAGAGTCTTGTTGTCAACACATTCATTTATTAAAAAATATTATAAGTTTAAATAAAAGAACAAAAATAAAAAATGTTTCTATCATCTAATAAAATAATCAAATCTATAATTAAAATCAAAGCTCAAAATTTTGATAATAAAAATAAAAAACAAAAAATAAAACAGAAGCACGAAGCACAAAAAATAAGTTATTATATTCTTTCATATTTAGCGTTCATCAAAGTCATGTTTCTTCTATTAAACACGAAATTCTACTCGTTTATAGATAAAAAAAATTGTGAAAAATTTCCACTAATTGTTATCATCAAATTTATAATCTTTATTTCAATTTTGTCAATGCTAAATTAAAACAAAAAGATCAAAAGAAGACTAAGAAAATAAGAAGCATGTTTGCGATGAATTGTTATTTAATTATAGTTGAAGTGTTTTACAAATCAGAACTATTTTATTACTGTAAAAAATATGGTAATAGTTATTAGCAAAAAAATTAACTTATGATTTTCATACGTTGTTATAAAATATATACATATTTACATGTTTCTATTTTTTGATCGGTTTTATTCGGTTTTATCGGTTATATACCGAACCATATCCAAATCCTACGGTTTCTTAAAAATCATATTCATTCGGTTTGTATGGTATATACCAAATCCAAACCATATTATCTATTTCGGATCGGTTCGGTTCGGTACGGTACGGTTCGGTTTTGCCATATTGAACAGCCCTACCCAATAGGGTAATTAGAATTTATAAGTTTGGGTTCGGTTCAGTCCTGTCGGATCTGAGATCGGTTCGGGTCTTAGATAGTTTGACCCAATAGGATAATTAGAGTTTGTCGGTTAGATTCGGTCCGGTTTCGGGTCGAGTTTGGTTCGAATCATATCGGGTCCGGTCCCAAAAAATACCAAAACACACAAAAATACTTGAAAATATTTAAATACTTGAAAAATATGAGAAATTTTATCTAAAATCTGACCCGAAGACATGAAAAATACCCAAAATTTTATCTGATAATCAGAATTATATTTTTTAAAATCTAATTTTTTTATCCGAAACCCAAAATCATACCTGAAAACTTAAATCAGAAACTTAAAAAAATATCCATAATACCAAAAATATATTAAAACACCCATATATATCTAATATATACTAGAAATTTCGGGTTTTCGGATATTTCACTCGAGTCTCTCCACAACAAGATCCAATAGGATAAAAAGATCGGTTCGGTTTCTACCCGAAAAATCGGGTCGATTTTGGATCGAGTCCTCGAGTCCTGGTAAAATGTTCGGGTCTAATTTGAACTAAAAAGGAAAATCCCTAAAACATGAAACGATGTCGTGTTGCTCAAAAAAAAAATAAGTGTCGCTTTCCTTCTCCTAAATGTGTGTTTTTTTGTTGTTGGCTATAGAGAACAGAGAAAAGGTGAGGAAAGTGGAGGAAGATGATCCCTGATTCCCTGATGGGAGTTGAAGGCTGGACTCAGTAGTGACTGGAAGAAGCATTACGTTAGAAGAAAACCTAATTGTCAAAAGGAAAGGGATCCCTGATTGCTTTAAGAGGTCTTGTTTGGCAGTTAATCTCTGGAAGCCGTGACCTTTTTTTGCTTATGAGAAAGAATAACTCAAAAACCTTTACATAAACATTGTTGAGTTTGTTGATGACAGAAGAACGAAGAACGCAATAGGTCAAAAACAAATCGTAAAAAAGAAAAGAATCATAACCAAACAACTGAACACAAAACCCTATTTCAGAAAGCCATAAACCCAAAACAAGAAAATATAACAACACATAATAGGAAGAAGTCAACATGACGAAGAGAGATGTGTATCTGCATTATGTAATAATCAATACCACAAAAAAAAAAACTGTAGTAAAAAATCAAAGAGATGTTTTCATTTTATCTCTGATTCACAGGTGGTCCTTTCTTCTTGAGAAGGTTCCCAACTTTACCAAACAGAGTCTTCTTCTTAATCTTCTTCTCCTTCTCCTCATTCACCACCTGCTCTTCTCTTCTTTCTTTCAAGTTTTCCGGTGAGGTTTTCTCTCTTTCGTCTTCCACTTCTTCTTTTGGATCCTCTTTCCCTTTATGGAAAGCTTCTTTCTTCTCAATCTCACAACTTTCCCACATTTTAAACTCAACTTCAACTCTACTATCATCTTTCTTCTCTTCTGCACCACTTCTATGACCATTCTCCTCAGAGAACTCAACCACATTTGGAAGCAAATCATACTCCTTCTCGCTCTCACTGACCTCACCTCTATCTTTCTTGGCCAATGCTTCCTCTAACTCATCAATCCTCTTCAAAGAACCCTCCTGCTTCACTCTCAACAAATCATTCTCACGAACAACGCTTTGAAACTCAGTTTCTTTATCCAACATCTTCTCATTCAGTTTCAACCTCTCAGCTCTCTCTTCCCTGAGAGTCTCCTGAAGATAAACCACCTCGTCTTCCACCTCTTTCAACCCATCTCTCATCTCAGACTCTTTCTTCCACGCTGCATCAGCTTCTTCTTTAGTCCTCTTCACCAGGTTCCCCAACCTAATCATCTCCTTCCCCATCGAAGAAACCTCCTCGTCGAACTTCTTCACGTGGCTAACCAACCCAGCTTCCCTCGTCTCCCAATCCACCACCGAGCTCTCGAACTCCTTCTTGGTCTGCTCCACCGCGTTGACAAGAACATCGATCTCTTGCCTCGCCTCCTCGAGCATATTCTCGTACTTTTCGCTCGTTGCTTTCATGACAAGCTTCAGATCTCTCAACTCACGTGCTTCGCACGACACCTCGTGCAACGCTGAAGCTAAACTCTCCATAGCTTTCTTGCTCTTCTCCTCTTCCTCTCTCGATCTCTCCACCTCTGATAATAACTTGTTTTTCTCTTCCAAGAGCACTTGAACACTTGAAGCAGCAGCGTCTCGCTCCTTCTTCAAAGCCTGACTCTTCTCCTCCTTCGCAGTTTCAAGCTCGTTCTTCAATCTAACCGCCACTTTCTCGGCCTTTGATAATTCTTCTTCTGCAACACTTAGCCTCTCTTCAGATTCCTCAAGATCCTCCTTCTTCCTAGCAACCACCGTCTCCAGTAACCTGATCTTCTCCTTGAGATCACTAACTTCAGACTCCATATCCTGCAATCTACCATTGCTTTCTTCCAGCTGCTTCGTCATAGATACCAAAGAAACCAATGCAGATCTCTTAACCTCCTCACCTTCCTCTAACTGTTCCTCCAACTCTTCTGCTTTGTTACGCCACTCTTCAGCTGAGCTCTGTGCGTAAGTCTCCGCCGTCTTTACAGATTGTAACTCTTCCTTAAGCCTCTCGATGACACTCTCTAGCTCATTGACCTTTGCTTCGAATCCTCTCGCGTTCTCAAGCTCTCTTTTCAAGACCACTATCTCCGCTCCTAGCTTCGAAGCAATCTCCTTGTTGGAGATTGTTTCTTTCTCCCTGGTGGAGTCAAGCAAAGCCTTTAACCGTATCAGCTCAGATGATAAGATCTCCACTTTCTCCGCGTGGATCGCAGCCATCTTGGTGGCATCATGTGCTTCACTCTGGACCTTGCTCTTGGCGTCGTTGGCCGCCGCCAGCTCTTGGCTGACTCTCTCCAGCTCCCGGGTGGCGGAAAGAAGAGCTGATGAAGCTTCAGAGGCGTGTTGTTTCTTGACGTTCTCGATTTCTTTCTTCATTTCTTCTTCTTTTCTCTGAACTGCCTCTATCCCTGCCTCGACAGCTTCGAATTTCGAAATTTCGAAATCCTCCTCGGCCTTTTTATGAGCTTTTAAGGCCTCTTCAAGCTTCTCTGACGCCTCTTCGGCGTCTTTACGCAGTTGTTTGAGTTCTTCAAGTGTTTTAGCTTTTTCGTTTTCAAGGGATGCTATCAGCTCATTCGCTTTCCTTAGATCTTCCTTAATCTGGATCAACCGAGGTTGCGACTCTGATGCTTTCACAGCACGTGTTTGAGTTTTCTGCAAACAATCATTACACAATAACAATGGATATCAACAGTTAAAAGCATAGTAACTTAAGACCAGCAACGAAAAAACTTACTAAATTTAAGATACAATGTTTTGGTGACACACTTACCTCTGGTGGAGTTGGAACCTTGGGAGACCTCTTTTCAGTAGAAGGCTTTGAGTTAGCAGAAGAGCGGTCAAGTCGTGAATGCTGAGTGGGTGAAGGAGAATTAGGTTCAGATCTTGTCATTACCCGACTCAGTTTAGGCACTCTTAGAGATCCTGGAGATGATTTGCTCAGAGTCGTTTCGGATGCACCACTTCTGTTTCAGATATCAACCAAAAGTCTCATCAGGCAAGCAAAGGAGACAAGTGAGATATTAACTGACAAAACCATGATCTTTTTTTTTTTTAAATGCACACACTGACAATGCTAGTGAGTGATTAGTAACACTAGCACAATATTTTTTTTTTTTGGAATGAAAATAACACTAGCACAATAACATTGAATGCATCAGAGACAGTGATTCTCTACTATGAACTATACTGCATACAGATCTCAGTTTATGGTCCATTGATGAAAAACTTAATCATGCTTGGTATGGTACAAGTACAAGCTTCATATAATTGAAACAACACAATTATGAAAATCTCAGCTCACAGGAAACATATCACAATAAATATACAAGAAGCTTCATGAATTAGCCAATGCTTGTATCTATCAATAGAATCTTTCCCCGCTTCTGATTCATAGATCAACCAAATTAAAACAGTCTAAATAAACCACAGTGATTAGATAGAATAAGAAACAAGAACTAAGAGACGTGTCTCTCTCCCTCCGGATACAAGAACAAAACAGAAATCAAATTAAAAAAAAAAATCAAAATAAAGACAAGAGCGAAGAACTCGACATGAAAACGTAATTAAAAAATATATAATTGAATCAGCTTAATAAGATTTTTTTTAAAACTACAATCAGACAAGTAGTAAACAATGATCATGTGCTACAAATAAACCATAAACCCCAGACCTATTAGATCTACTCCGACCAGAGACAATAACAAAAGAAAAGCTTCAGAGAAGCTCTGTTTCGGAAGGAAAAAAAATTATCAAACACCCAGATCGGAATTTAAAATCGACGAGAACATCAACCGACGTAAAAGACACATCTTTGAATCGAAAGGAGAAGCTTACTTAATCTTAGAAGCCATAGCCACACAGTTTCAGTTTGCTCCTGCTGCTACAGTGATAAACTTTTGAATCTTGGGAGCTTTGAAAATCAAATTTTGCTCATGAAAACTGGGTTGCCATGTTTGAGTAGAGATCAAGAGAGAGAGACACAATGATTCAGTTCATCAGATTAAGGAAACGATTGATGAACCAACAGAGAGAATGATGGAAGTTGGTGGGGTTATGTCTCCAGAGTGGCCACACTCTTCACTCATCCTATAAAGCGAAATAAAGCATTAATTATATTAAAAATATAAAATAAAATTTAAACAACAAAAGTTCCGATTCGCATTCCGATCCTACGAGATAAACGCAAACAATTATGACTAAATATAACGTATAAAACAATAAATATTTTTTTATTAATCATACACTTAAACGTGAGATTAGGGGTGAAGACTAAACTAAACTAATTCGAGCGAGAAAACTAAGTAAAATGAAAATCATTAAATAAAATTAAAACCTATACGTTAATGTGGAATAGAAAATATCGTTAGTCCGATCCAAGTGCGGTTTTTAAATGAAACATTATTAAAATTAAAACCTCTACTATTAAAGATAGTTAATGTGAAAGAGAAAATGTGGTTACCCGTCCAAATGTTCATAATAAACACGTATCTGAAATAATGTTCAACATGTGTTGTCTACTTTTAGTTTGTTGCAAAAAAAATAAGTCAAACCAGCTTAGTGATTAGTAACCACCAAAATAAGTAAGCTCTAACTATGGTTGGTAACTCCAGTCATATCCATAATCATCTCATCCAACACTATCTAACCAATTTCTTTATTTGCTTCTTGTTTAAACTTTGAAACGATAAAGCTCTATGCTTTCATTAGATAGGTTTTAAGTTTTAAATTAAAGATGTCAAATTGTCAATGGTATTTTCTACAAGAAAAAGGCCCCACGGTACAACAACCTATGGCTTTAAGACTATACTTATGGTTTTATGCTTGCTAAAATCCGTGTCTTAAGGGTAGTAACTGACTCGGCCCATATTTGAAGTCCAAAACCGAGCCAAATTTTGGGCTGGGCCATAATTTAGTAGTCATCACTCATTGGTTAAACAGTTAGAATTATAATCTTAACACCCAAAAACTTAAACCTAGCCCGCAACATCCTTTAACGAAAGACTAATAGATAAACGAATACCATTATGTAGCATTCGGGCTAACAATATTCTACGTTACGTCCTGAACTAGTCTCGTACTTGCTACACATGTCAACTGGAGTTGGTGAACTATTCAGAAAAGGACTAACCGGCTATAGTTATATATATTAGTTAAAGTATTGTCAAACAAAAATGTTACAAATTTTCTCCTTTGCAGATTTTGGTGACCTGGGCAACGGCTTTGACTACGTGAGATCTTTTGAAATATGTTATTGTCTGATTCATATTGAAAATGCAAATTGTAGATAAAAATATCAAATAACTAGGCTCAAATAAATTACTATTAGCACTGGAAGAGTTCATAGCGTGACGAGCCAAATCAGATAAACAACACATTCGCTTTATAAGAAAAGAAACAAAGATTGCGTACGGATACGAGATATTAAAAACAGAACCCGAAGTAAAGACACTGACTGACCGGACACTATGTTACGGTTTACATCCAGACAACAAGCACGGAATCTCTAATCAAATGTTCATCGGTAACAACTAATAACAACAACCGTTGTACGGCTACGACGAACAAATGGGACCCGTTAGAATAGATGAAACTAGTGGTTTGCGTTTGTACTTTCTTATTTAATTTCCCTAGAAAAAGATATACTATAAAAAATAAAAATGAGAGAGAGGGAATAATCGAAATTAGTCACATGGAGAAGAAACGAAAATACGGATATGGTCCAAGAAGGTAAGATGCTGCGGCCGATCCTTACGCTTCACATATCCACGCGCTTCGTTCTCCGTGTACGCGCCGAACGATCTCCCTCCATTCCTCTTCCACAGCTCCTCCTCGTAGCTCTTGTGCGCGTAATACGCCTCCACCACGCACGACGACGTCGCATGCTCTGCTTCCAGATCTCCTCCTTTCTCAGCAGCAGCTAGACGGATCGGTTGCCTCACGTAATGTCCCCTGGTGATCCCTTCGAGCTCGTCGAGACGCGAGAGACCGCGAGGAGAGACCGCGTAAAGCTCTCCCGTCACGCGATGGCCCGTTCCAGGCTTGTTGAGGAGGAAAGGGACTCGGTATGGTCCGCAGACGAGGGATATTTCTCTAGCGTTTGGTAGACTCCTTTTAAAGATGCGTCGCCTGATCGGATCAGATCTTGCATCAGGACGTGGTTCGAGAATCCTCTCTTTAGAGTTCCGTACGTGAACACGAGCGTCGTCTTGGTGGGGGTGATGGTGGTGGTCGGTGGTGTCGCCATTGTTCCGTGGCCCATAGCAGAAGAAGGAGAAGAGATCTACGGGAGACTTTTCAATGGTAGGTGAGAAAAATAGAATCAGAATCGTATTAAGAGACAGAGAGAAGTATGAAAACTAGAATCTCTGATTTTTTTAGGGCGTGGAGTTTAGTTTAGATGATGACGCCTTTATATATAGTGGATTCTATTTTTTTGTCCTCCACTTTTTTTAATAATAAAACTGTAATTAATTAACTATTATTTTCAATTATTTAGAAACTTGATCAATTTTTATGTCTTTTTTTTTTTGCAACACAGAATTTCATTCGTTTTTAGGCTCCAATGTCAAATGAGGTCGATATAAAAAGTTCATTCAACAAGGCTTGCTTAGCCAAGGCATCTGCCTCCTTGTTGTTTCCACGTTGAATCCAAGAGAAATAAAAATACTCAAAAGCAAGAGAAAGGCTGAGAATATCAGCCACCACACCATACACCTCAGGGTATGGAGAACTAGAGTTGATCGCTTTAATAAGCTGTAACGAGTCAGACTTGAAATGCACTCGGCGGATTCCCGTATCGATGCATGTTGCCAGTGCTTCCCTTAGTGCTAGCGCTTCTGCCACCAGAGCTGAGCTGACAAAGAAGCAGTGCGCCATATACGAGCGGTTGTTGTCTCCAGTGTCGATGATCCATCCAAGCCCTGCAAGATAACGTTCTGAGTGCCAGGCCGCATCTGTATGAATAACCATGCAATCCAGTGGGTAATTATTTGGCGGGTTCACTGGTTCTCGCGGAACAGGGTCACAGCTGGTTGAGCCGCTAGCCACTCCCTTGCTGTCAAGAGAGCTTTGTTCATAGTTTCTTCCGGAGTAGTTGCTTTGTTGTTGAAGAGGAGGTTATTTCTTGCCATCCAGATGGACCATAGAATCCACGGCGCTAACGGTCCCGAGACAATACCCGTGGGTGGAAGACAGGTCAATCTGGTTAGAGTAGATCAACAAGAGGCAAAATCTACCAGTCCTCTAGAGTCCAGACAGTGAGTATAAGGGGCTAGAGACCAGACTTTCTGGGCATACTCACAGTGGAAAAAAAGATGACTGATAGATTTTACATTGTCACAGCGCTTACAGTTTGTAGCAATTCCAATGTTCCTAGCCGCCAGTTGGGCTCCTACGGGAACCTATAGTCCTAAATCTACATTGTCACAGCGCTTACCTATAAACATCTCTGATTTTTTATGTCTACTATCAGCATTTTTAACATAAAATCTTGCCTTGGTTGGTTAAACTTATAATAATAAAACTTTAGGACTATTTCAAGATACGTATCTTCTTAATTACTTTATAAGAAATGGTTAGTCATTGTGTCTGGTTTATAGGTACACGATCCACAAATTTGTTAGATATCTAGAGTGTTTTCAACTTTTCATGTCTTGTTGACAGTCAAATTGTGCGTGGTTACTACAGAGTTAAAACAAATGGATCCCCTAAAACAAACTGTGTGTTTTACCATATGTGAATGATGCAAGTTGTAATGTCCATTTATGTATTTTATCAACCCCAAAAATGAATTAGATAATATTCAGAGGAGGACCACTCGGCTCACTAAATGAACAAAAGTACAGCAAACATCGTATCATATACATCACACAACATATATATAAAATGATAAGGTTGACAAAAATAACATTAAACTTTATCACAAAATGTTTATTTTTATAGAACCAAAAATATAACAATAATTGGCGTGAGAAGTAGGTGTGTTTGGGATTACGTGTAGAAGCAAAATGTTGCAGTACCACACATTACAGCCAAGTAGCCATTCTTCTTATTTGTCTTCTTCTTCTTTATTTAATCTTTATTATTTGGAAATCATTCAAACAAAACATATATTTTATGAAGTTCCTTAGCCAAATCAACCTTCTCTTTTACATATTTACAAAGAAACAATTTGAAGCAAATTAGAATATTAGTAGAATGATTCATATGGTGGATGATAGCTCACTCTAAAATATACAAACACATTTCTTGGTTTTTCATTTTTCTGTTTTGTATCTTATATTCAGTGAATAGGTTATTATCTTACATAAATGAAAAAGGAGAAAGGCAAGCAAATACTTGGTTTGCTTGACAAAACGAAAACGAAGAACTGAAGGATGAAAGATGATGAGACAATGACAAAACACAACTAAAGCTAAAAGGTCTTTTGATTCTGTGCCCTTTGGATTTTTCTTCCGTGGATGTTGTACAATTGCACCGTACTTCTTTATACCTAACCTGAATTATTCTGTTTTACTTTATATACTTTTTAAAGAGAAAAAGTAACGTAAAGTGATACAGTACGTGGTTAAAGTTATTCAGAAGTACTTTTCCTAACACAACGCTACGCAGCCTGATCGATTAGACTAATCTGATAGCAATCTCTAATCTGATCCATCTACAATTTTTTAATATATTTTAATTTATTTTCAGCTTCCTTAATATTGAATTAAGCAAGCATACAATGTCCAGGCGTTTATGTGGTTCGGACGTTTGTAAGTAAGAACTTGTAGTTTTCTTTTGACTGATTTACAAATTTACTGAGTCCAGACTATTGTGTAGTTTTACATGGGTTGTCTATGATTGTATACGTGTTTTAAAAAAAATGAACAAGGGTTGCTTAAATATAAATTATTTAGATGTAAATTACAATAGAAAAAAAACAAAACAACTGACTGTGAACTGTGAACTGTGAAGCACATTCAATGGTGGACACAAAGCATGACTCATCTAAACTTTTGAGCACATTCAATGAACGAAAGATGAACACAGAAAGTTGCTTTAGAACCTTTTACACTTTTGGTTTAGTGATTAGATCATTTCATATTCTGCTATTTCTTTTCTGAAACTACAATCTGACATCCATTTTACATAAAAAGTTTAGATGAGTCATGCTTTGTGTCCACCATTGAATGTGCTTCACAGTTCACAGTCAGTTGTTTTGTTTTTTTTCTATTGTAATTTACATCTAAATAATTTATATTTAAGCAACCCTTGTTCATTTTTTTAAAACACGTATACAATCATAGACAACCCATGTAAAACTACACAATAGTCTGGACTCAGTAAATCTGTAGATTATTTTGTTAAAATATTATCTATTGGGCATATTTAGTTATAATAAGATTTGTCAAATTTTTTAAATATATTAGTAAATTTATATTTTAGATAATAGTTAAAACCTTAATTCTAAAATAGAAACATAACAATTGAGACTGCTTTGGTCGAAAAACTTGACTATAGGAGTTTAATAGATGATTTTGCAGGAAAAAATGCATGAATATATTATGAAATTTGATTTTTTTAATGAAAATTTAAGTTATTTTTTATACTGTTTTGTAATCTTGATAAAACATGTATGAGGGCATAGTTTTAAATTTTGATTGGGGCAATATAAAAGGTTGGTCCGGCACTGCATGTACAGTGCATATTTTAATTTTAATTTTAATTTTAATTTGTATGAGTCTCGGTTTAGACTTTAGAACAAAGAACAAGTAAACCTTGCTCATTTAATTTTCGTGTTACTGCCTGCCGAGTGCCGAGGCCAACTTTAAAGGTAACATTGCTTGTTAAACATAGCGCAATATTACTGCGTTTATATCAACGAATGCAGACAGATTTAAAATCAGCAACAATGCAAAAGCAGCCAAACCGTTTTTTATCAGTATAACAAGTAACATTTGATTTAAGATATTTTTGTCACCTATTCTTGGGCTGTTGAGCTATAAAAGTATGGGCTTTAGATATTTTTGTCACCTATTCTTGGGCTGTTGAGCTATAAAAGTATGGGCTTTACCCACTGTGAATTATTGTTTTTCTCCTGTTTATTTGGGCCAGTTCCGTTTTTGGTGGCCTTCTACGAAATTCTGTCGTTGTGCCTTAAAAATCGGAGTTTGCCATTTTAAACTAAAGAAAAGAAAACAAAAAAAACAATATGAAACTGCAACGAATGTATTGCCTCTCCCGTTATCACAAACGTTGAATATCCCCATCATATATTTATAGATATATTAAGTACATAAGTTTGATGTCATTCTAAAATGTCATTGTTCTTGCGGTGTACGGAGTGGTTTCCAACTTCTCATGATAATGAAACTTAGAATAAAATGGGAACGTGAATTATTTTTTAGTTAATTGTGGCATGATTCATTACTCTTACGCTATATTTTAACCTCGCACGTGAGTTTGTATTAATAATTAGTATCATTTTATACTAGTTTTAAGGTAATGAAGTGTAATTGGTTTATATGCTTTTTTATATGAAATTTTATTCAAAAAATGCATTATTATTTTTCCTATTTAGACTTTTATAAAATTATTCTCTTTAAAAACTAATATTTGGATATCTTCTTTTTGTGTATGTAAATATGTACGTGTATTTACAAACGTGTTTATATTGTTTGTTTTTCTTTTTTTTAAAAAAAATTATATTGACTGTTCTATTCATATTTACTAATAGTATACTATTATAAATATTTTATTATAATTTTTATCTATCTTTCTATCTGAATGACATTAAAAAATTAATGCATATGCACAATATCTAAATTTATATTGTATTTACCAAACTTTTACAATGAAAGTAAAATTAGTATATATTTTTGTACATATATGTATTTGAAATACTCATATTTAATTCTTTTAAATGCATGTCTGATAGTATTATATTTAGATATAGGTTTTAATCATAATAAATATTTTTATGAAATATAAATATTAGTAAATATTACTGTAGATATAAGAAAAAGGGAAATAAATATATACAACTTTAAACTAATGTTAAGTAATATTTTATTTCTTACAATAAACATATATAAATCAAAAATTAGATATATCTTATACTTGATCTAGTTACAGTATTAATTAATGGCGGATTATGATGTTTATTAGTTCACATCATATTTCATATATAAACTTAATAAATATAGTTTCCAATTGATGAATGTATAATGGAGATTTTTCATATCTTTATTTTCTGTTGTCGCTGAGACTGCACTCTAATATTAATATTATTTGTAAATATTATTAAAATTTTCAACTAATTTATCTTGTTAGCAATTTTTGATTTTTTTGTATGTTTTCGTATATTTAAATAACATTTTCTTTCAAATATCTTTCATTAATAGAATTCGTGTGAGATGATTTTAAATTTGTTAGTTTCTTAAATAAAGTTTCATAAGCATAGCTCATTTAGCTTTTATCGGTGAATTACACTAAAGACTTATGAAAAATCACCATGTACTTTTCCTAATTTTTAATGATCATATTAAAAAAACTAGTAAATTATGAAATATTTAGGGGTGCTCAAGTCCATTCTACATATCTCCTCTTCTCCTCCAGCGATGAAACCCTACAACACTTGTTCTTTCAATGCGAATATTCTTCAGAAGTTTGGTCTTTCTTTACCTCCAGAGCCCATCTGGTTCCTCCTTCACATTTTGAAGCATTGTCTAGTAAAATTGATCTAATACGAAGCAATAGTTATCACTCATGATATCAGAGGCTTGTCTAGTTCATATAACATTAAACACGTTTGAATCCGTAAGATGGTGATACTGTTAGGGGTTTGCTATAACTATACAAATATTGACTTTGCTTCATTCTCCTATGTCTTCACTTTGATTTTAGAAGTCCTCTTTACTTTTTTCTTATAGTTTAATTATGTTTGAATTTATGATGTGACAATTGCTAGAGGTTGATCGGTCATAGGTTCAACGACAAATTTGATTGGACTTCAGATTTTGAAACAAACCCCGTAACATGTGTCGCCGGGTTTAATTGACATGTTCATTAATAATGACATGTTTATTATTAATAAAAATTATTATAATGACATGTTTATTATCATTCTTTTATGTCAATATTTATTAATAATAAAAATGTCATTATTAATGAACATGTCATTATTATAATATGTCATATTACTATAATAATAATAATAATAATATTTATCATAATATGTTTGTTATTAACAATAATATGATAATTATGATATGTTTATGATAATTATTATGATATTTTTATCATAATGTTTAAAATGTTTATTGATACCATTGTTTAATATTTATCTTAATTATCATTCTTCTAATTATGTTTAAATACTATCATTATTATGATAGTAATAATGTTTAATGATATTAATGATAATATTATCATTAAACAACATTAGTGCACAATAATGTTTAATGATAATAATGTTTAATCTAAACATTATTAAATGATAATAAACATGTCACAATATTATCATTAAATTATAACAAACATGGCACAATATTAAATATTATTATCATTAAACATGTCATAATAATGTTTAATCTAATCACCACCCACAACTATAGTTCCACAATAATGTTCAATCTAATCACTTCCCAGAATAATTTTACAACTTATGTTCCCACAATAATGTTTAATCTAATCTCAATATGTTGATAAGGTGTGCAATGCCATTAAAATAAACATAATTTAATGGCATTGCACACCTCATCAACATAAACATGTCACAATATTTTCCATAGTATTATCATAAACTATTATATCAGTCTAACTCTCATCACAATTTTGATTGATTACAATGTTTTATTTGGAATAATAGAATAAAATTGATGGCTTAATATATCACTGGTTTACGATCTAATCAATTCACAGTCTCATTTTCTAGTCACAATGAAGCATTACAAATGCCGTCTCACTACTAGTTATATACAAAACCAATTGACAGCTGTTTTGGTATATGGACAAAGAACTTGTTCTATATATTATTACTAAAAGAAAATTGTAGAAAAAGATTTCTGATACTCTTCATAAACTTAACTCTGATTTTTATTCCAATCAGATCACTGGATATGGCAGTAAAGGATCACTTGTACTCCTAATAAGCTAATAATTTCACTTCACAATGGTCTCACTGAAACTAAAAAAATGCACAGTGATATTAGCCCGACTCATCCCCCAGAAGACTTCAATGAATTAGTAGGTTCCAATAAAGAACTTGAACATAAGGAATATGCAGATTGCATATGCGATTGGTGAATGATATTTTCCTCCAGCTAGAAACGAAAATTATTAGCTTATTAATTAGTATTTTATAATTAATTTTCTAGATCTTTTTGTCCCTTGTTTCTTATGAGTTTGACTTATTCTTGTTACATTAGCTTGTTTGTTTTATGTGTTTAAATTAGCCGAAAAATAATTTTATAGTTTCATTAGCTTTTATCCCATTTGTTATATTGAATTCGGGTGAAGTCTTCATTACTGAATTTAATGTTGTTTGCAAAAAATCGTTCTCTCTCTCTTGATCCTTCATTGCCATTGTATATTATTCTCAAGTCAACAGAAAACAATACCACTCGCAAATCCGGGCTATAAGAGATTTATATATGTTTCATTGGTGCCACAACTATGTAGAGACGAGCAATACGAAATACAAATCATACAACTTATGGAAACAAGCATAGCAATCCACGACTAAGAGGAGGTTACCATTTTATTACCATTGAAATTGAAACCTCCAATCTTATCATCTATATAAGATGATATACAAATTTTCTAGAAGAAAAAACTATAAAATTTAATCGTATATAAAAAATTAGAGAACAAACACTTCCCAGTAAAAGAAACAAAAATATATAAAAGAGAAACTCAATCAACTTAAATTCTTCCGGAACAACTTTCATAGCGATTATTTGTAACATTCGATTTTGTGGTTTATTTAAAATACTTATTAGAATTGATTTAGCTATCTATATACTCTCTCCGTTTCAATATAGATGATGTTTTAGAAAGTTTGTTTTGTTTCAATTTACATGAAGTTTTGAGATTTTAAGAAAATTTTGAGATTTTAAAATTAACTTTAACTTTATTGAAAACTGTTCAACCAATTAGATTTTACAGTTTTTTTTATAATTAGTTAACTGATTTTAAAATTATATCTTTAAAATATTTTTCTAGGGAAATGTAATTTTCTTAATTTTTGTGTACTATTACAAAACATCAAGTAGTATTATGAAACGGATGGAGTAATAAAAAACTGTTGGACAGCAAGGAAAATAATATCGCTGGCTTTATTGTTTCGGCAAATCATTGACTAGGATTGTAGGATCAGAACCCAAGACAACAACAACTAAATTATTCACACACAACCAATAATATATTTATACAAAAAATGGCAGCATCAATATTTGTTATAAACATCTTTTAAAAATTGAATTAAGAAAAATAGAAGAAGAAAAAATCATCAAAGTCTCATCTCAATTTGAGGCTCAAGAATTAACGAACAAAGTAAGACACGAACAAACAAGAAAAAAAAGGCGGGGAGGACGTAGGAACTATTCAAGAAAATGCAATTTTAGCCCCAAACAATTTTGAAATCAATCAATTAAGATCTCCAGCAAAACTCAGCCAGATATAGGATTTGAGGAGCCTGATGAATGCGAAACCTCCTCGATTAGTCTGGTGACTTCGGCCATGGAAGGACGACTATCAGGGTACTGCGCTGTACAACTTATACCGATCTTCAAGAGCCGGATCATGTTCTCATTGCCCTCGGACTGGTGCCCGGCGAGCTCCGGATCAAACACTTGAGATGGTGATTGTTGATCAGTAATGGATTGGACCCATCTTGGCAAATCTACACCTTCTTCAGTTAATTGCTGATGTGTTGGAGACTTCCCTGTAATGCAATGTACCATGTTAAAGCTCCTTAATGTCAATAGCAAAAATACAGTCTACAGGATAAGTGCTCTAATTGTTTGTTACCTGTGAGTAGTTCAAGGATAAGCACACCGAAGCTGTAAACATCAGCTTTTTGAGAGATTTTGCGCATCAGTGACTTCAGGGGCACGGTAGCCATCGATACGGTTAGGCGCAGATGTGGAGCTAATGATAGGCGCTAGACCGTAATCAGAAACCTTAGCTTCATATGAATTAGACAAGAGTATGTTCGAAGACTTGATGTTTCCATGAGAAGTTGTCGAATCACGCGAATGGAGATAACTAATCGCTCTTGCAGCTCCCAATGCTATACCAGCTCTAGTTTCCCAGTTCAACGGAGCCCTCCCATTACCTTTGTTCCCTACAAATCAAAAACGTAAACCAATCCTATCAAGATCAACTAACTACCAACCACAACTTAGCATTAGCTAAACTAAGAAGTAGGATATGTACCGTGCAATAGGGCAGACAAGCTTCCTCTAGACATGTACTCAGAGACAAGAAGCTTCTCGTCGGGACTAAAGTAATAAGCGATGAGGGTCACGAGATTAGGATGACTCATCGATCCCAAAACCTGCAACCTCTCTCTAAAATCCTTCTCAGGCACCACAACGTCTCGTAACCGTTTCACAGCAACCACCAAACCATGCTCAAAGCTCGCCTTATACGAAGACCCAACCGTCCCTTTCCCAAGAACCTCAGCCGAAGCCTTCAGCAACCCATCCAAATCGAATTCCCCGAATGACTTCACGAAAAACGTCAAGTCCTTACTCACCGCGCCGCCGCCGCTCCCCGACGCCTTCGCCGGAGGGACGTTAGCCGCCGATGATTCCTTGTGTACAGCGGCGGAGGTCGCGGCGGCGACGGGAGCTTCGACGTTTCTCGGCTGACCGTTCTCTTCTCCTTTTTCTTCCTGCAGAGACAGAAGATAATCAAGAGAAGCAGCAACAGACCGGCGACAGATCCGATCACGATCCCGGCGATGGCTCCGGCGGATAGCTTGTCGCTATCTTTCTTCCCCGGCGGAGACGGCGGAGAAACCGGCGGCGAATTAGGGGTTTCGGCGTCGCCTTCGCAAGGGTTTAACGGCTTCCCACAGAGAGTGTTCCCTTCGAAAGCGGATTGGGGAAAACCCGAGAGAGAATCCGGAACCGACCCGTTTAACTGATTAGAAGAGACATTAAATTGCTGAAGAGTGATTGTAATCTCAGGGATCGAACCGGTGAGCTGATTCTTCTCTAAATAAAGCGTAACCAACCGGGTCGCGTTATTAACATTATCCGGGATCCGACCCGAGAATCGATTCTCCCCGAGATTGATTCTGATAATGCTTGGAAGCGTGAACAAAAACGGCGGAATCTCGCCGGAGAATGCGTTACCTTGGAGATACAAGTAACGGAGGAGAGCGAGGTTGGAGAAATCCGAGGGGATTGGACCGGAGAGCGAGTTGAATCGGAGAGAAAGCGTTTGGAGCTGAGTCAGATTACCGATTCCTCCGAGAGGCAACGAGCCGAACAAACCCGCTCCGGGTAATCGGAGGGTGGTGACCCGACCCGAATCGCAGTGGACTCCGTGCCAGGCGCAAGGAGAGGAGGCGCTCGTGTTCCATAGCAAGGGACGGCCACGGACGCTGTTGCGGAGGAGGAGTAACGCTCGCCGGTCGGAGTCTAGATCTGAAGTCACCGCCGCGAGGAAGAGGAAGAAGACGAAGAGAGAGCCCTTCTTCATCTTCTCCTTGGTTTGAAGAGAGAGAGAGAGAGAGAGAGAGAGAGAGACAGATGGTTGAATTGAAGGAGAGGTTTTTTTATAAAAGAGTTTGAGCTCTTCCACTAACGCCGGCCAAAGAAAGTGACTATAATTGTAGAAGAAGAAGAAGATGGGAAAAATTAAAAACTTACGGGTTTGAGATTTTTCCTTTTTGATGAAAAAGTAAAGAGAATCTTATGTAATTTAATTATGACAACTATGATGTTACGGTAATAATTAACTTTACTAATAACAAGGTCATGAATAGTAACGATAAAATGGGTCGTTCGCATTGCATGATGTGATGATAAAGTACTGTTATTACAGGCTGTAGTAATGTTTTGTAGACGTTTAAAATTAAACGACAGCTGTTTCTTTATGTTTTAGCTCCAATCCTTCTGTTTTGTTTCTTTATGTTTTTTTTTTGTTCAGGTTGGGTGAGATAAAAAAATAACAAGCTAGTATTTGTGAGATAATGTCTAACCCAACCGTTGACAAAAGCTAAAAAGTTCCTGAATGTGACATTGTTTTTTAAAAAAAATTATGTATTTTCTCATCTAATGCTTTGAATATTCTATTTGTGACACTGACATTTCATTAGTTTTTTTAATGCATTGAATAAGTGTCATAGACATGTTCATCATAAAGCTCATTTGTGGTGTATATAATATGCGGGAGTTTCAGGAAATTCCACTCGCTCTAATTCTTGTTTGGTACCATATTTTTTAGAAAACATACTGATTTTGCTGACCGGATAAATCTCAGTCTCAATTAAATAAATTATCCCAAACCGAAACTTAACCGATGTGCCTACCCCCACCAAACTTAGAAGTTCAATACAAGTGGGTGGTTGATTATTACAAAACACATTCTATAACTCGATCTTAACCTCATGGTCATTGCCATGTTTATCCAAATAAGTGACTGCCATGGCTGCGTGAAGAGCTGCTCCAAGAGGAAGAGCTTCTTCGTCAACAAAGAAGTAAGGCGAGAGAATCGGAACCGACCCGTTTAACTGATTAGAAGAGACATTAAATTGCTGAAGAGTGATTGTAATCTCAGGGATCGGACCGGTGAGCTGATTCCTCTCTAAATAAAGTGTAACCAACCGGGTCGCGTTATCGACATTACCCGGGATCCGACCCGATAACTTATTCTCCCCGAGATTGATTCTGATAATGCTTGGAAGCGTGAACAGAAACTCCGGAATCTCGCCGGAGAAACCGTTGCCTTGGAGATACAAGTAACGGAGGCGGACGAGGTTGGAGAAATCCGGAGGGATTGGACCGGAGAGGGAGTTGAATCGGAGAGAGAGGGTCTGGAGCTCGGTCAGATCACCGATTCCTCCGACCGGCAGCGAGCCGAATAGACCCGCTCCGGGTAATCGGAGGGCTGTGACCCGACCCGAATCGCAGTGGACTCCGTGCCAGGTGCAAGGAGAAGAGGCACTCATGTTCCATAGGAGAGGACGGCCACGGACACTGTTGCGGAGGAGGACTAATGCTCGCCGGTCGGAGTCTAGATCTGAAGTCGTCACCGCCGCGAGGTAGAGGAAGAAGACGAAGAGATAGCACTTCTTCATCTTCTCCTTGGTTTGAGAGAGAGAGAGAGAGAGAGAGAGAGACAGATGGTTGAATTGAAAGAGAGGTTTTTTATAAAAGAGTTTGAGCTCTTCCTCTAACGCCGGCCAAAGAAAGAGACTATCATTGTAGAAGAAGAAGAAGAAGGGAAAAATAAAAAGTTACGGGTTGAGATTTTTTTCCTGTTGATGAAAAAGTAAAGAGAATCTTATGTTATTAATTATGACAACTATGATGTTACGGTAATAATTAACTTTACTAATAACAAGGTCATGAATAGTAACGATAAAATGGGTCGTTAGCATTTCAATTGCACCTCCATAGCCTTCCTCTCCTGGTTGAAACACTAGTTTCACAGTCCCTTTACCAAAAAACAAGAAACTATATTTCATTCAAAGATCCACCAGATGTATGAGAATCTGAACTATATTAAAGTTGCACACTTTGATTGATGGGCACACACTAAAATCAATTAAAAATTAGAAAATGTGTTTCATTGAAACATCCACCAGATAAGAATCCGACCATGATCAAAGTTACAAATTTGATTGTAAAATATTACTATTCTGTGTATGTATGTATATACACAGTATAGTTTCATTTATTCAGAATCCAAAAATTAACAAAATAAAAATCTGAGAATTTTCACATTTGGTTTGATGGGCTAAGACTAAATCAATCATTAACATATCACTACACACTGAACTATTGGTTCATTCATGACATATAACTATTGTCTGGCCCATATATATAAAGTTGACATTTTGGTTGATGGGCATACACTAATCAAAGAGCTCAGCTCACACACATACAGAGATCAGAATCACTAACTAGCATTGAGAATGAATCAAGCAATAGACGGAGAGAGAGATAGACCTTGATAAGGTGTTTTCTGGACTGAAGAAGCTTAGCAGCACCAAGAAGCATAGCAACATGAGTATCATGACCACAAGCATGCATCTTTCCATCTACTTTACTCTTCGATTCCCACTCCACTAATTCCTTTTTTTCCATCAATAATTTCATACTAATTAGTCAAAAATAATTCAAAAAAAAAATCAAAACTTCGATGAGACTAAACAAAAAACATAACAACAAACCTGTAAGGGAAGTGCATCCATGTCGGCTCTGAGTCCGAAAACGGGTTTGGAACCGGATCCGATCCAAGCCACGACGCCAGTCTTCGCCACCGGCCACTTATACTTCACTCCCAGCGAGTCAAGCTCGTCTCGAATGAGTTGACTCGTTTTGAACTCCTGAAACCCAGTCTCCGGGTTCTCGTGGATCCTCCTCCTGATTCCTCTCATCCATTCGAAGAACTCTGGTTCCTTCGCTGAGTCGAGCATCCCACGAGACAGTGACTCGAGACCAGACCCGGAACCATAGCTCAGAGCTGGAGGCAGGAGAAAGAAGAAGAAGATGGGAAAAATAAAACTTACGGGTTTGAGATTTTTCCTTTTGATGAAAAAGTAAAGAGAATCTTATGTTATTAATTATGACAACTATTATGTTACTGTAATAATTAACCTACTAATAACAAGGTCATGAATAGTAACGATTTAAATGGGTCGTTCGCATTACATGATGTGAATAAAATACTGTTATACAGGCTGCAGTAATGTTTTGTAGACGTTTAAAGTGAAACGACAGCTGTTTCTTTATGTTTAGCTTCAATCATTCTTTTTGTTTCTTTATGTTTTTTTGTTTGTTCAGGTTGGGTGAGATAAAAAATAAGAAGAAGAACAAGCTAGTATTTGTGAGATAATGTCTAACCCAACCGTTGACAAAAGCTAAAAAGTTCCTGAATGTGACATTGTTTTTTAAAAAAAATTATGTATTTTCTCATCTAATGCTTTGAATATTCTATTTGTGACACTGACATTTCATTAGTTTTTTTAATGCATTGAATAAGTGTCATAGACATGTTCATCATAAAGCTCATTTGTGGTGTATATAATATGCGGGAGTTTCAGGAAATTCCACTCGCTCTAATTCTTGTTTGGTACCATATTTTTTAGAAAACATACTGATTTTGCTGACCGGATAAATCTCAGTCTCAATTAAATAAATTATCCCAAACCGAAACTTAACCGATGTGCCTACCCCCACCAAACTTAGAAGTTCAATACAAGTGGGTGGTTGATTATTACAAAACACATTCTATAACTCGATCTTAACCTCATGGTCATTGCCATGTTTATCCAAATAAGTGACTGCCATGGCTGCGTGAAGAGCTGCTCCAAGAGGAAGAGCTTCTTCGTCAACAAAGAAGTAAGGCGAGTGAAGCGGCTTACCAGCACCTAGCGTCTCATTCTTTATCCCAAGCACGAATATAGCAGCCTTGGTCCTCTGAGTGAAGAAGCTGAAATCCTCTGCTCCCATCGTCACCGGAAAATCATGGAAGTTGTTTTTCCGATCATCGCTTCCGCTACTTCTTTTCCATGCTCGTACAACCCCTCGTCGTTCTTCATTACCGGGTGAAGCGAAGGTTCTTTCTCTCCGAAATCTACTTCTGCTTTGCATTGGTACACCGCGGCTTGTGCTTCCGATATCTACATCATTAGCATCATTATCAACAAGACTGTAAAGAACAACGTGTAAACTAATCTCTTTTATTTTTTTTATTTTTTTTTTGGAACACTAGAAGGTACAGGCCGAAGCCGTAATCCACCGGGCTGAAACCACAACATGTAATATTAATTTAGTCCCAACGGTCAATCCAACAAGGAACCTCTAACACAATGGTCAGTTGTTTACCTTTTTGATTCGTCTTTGGATAAATAGGAGACCATCGTTGCTTAAGCTTCTGAAAGTTCCTCCAAATTTTGCAGACTGCGGTATTACGTTTTGAGTGTGGCCTCCTTGAATGTATCCAACCGTAACCACCTGATAAAAAACATTCGTTCTGTCTTGATTCTGATTTTTTCAAACAAAAGATGTTTAAACAAACTTACACCAGCTTCAAGCGGGTCCATTTCACGCGAAACAATCTGTTGCAAGGCGACAACGGCTGAAGAAGCAGCAAGAACCGGGTCTTTAGACAAGTGTGGTGTAGCTGCGTGGCTACCTTGACCGTGAACGGTGACTGTGAACACTCCTGCGCCTGCAAGAACGGTCCCGGGCCTAGAGCCGATACCACCAGATGGGATTGTTGGAAAGACATGTACGCTGAGAATTCCATCTAAGTCGTCTAGAATGTCGTCTTTTAGCATTTCAATTGCACCTCCATAGCCTTCCTCTCCTGGTTGAAACACTAGTTTCACAGTCCCCTTTACCAAAAAAACAAGAAACTATATTTCATTCAAAGATCCACCAGATGTATGAGAATCTGAACTATATTAAAGTTGCACACTTTGATTGATGGGCACACACTAAAATCAATTAAAAATTAGAAAATGTGTTTCATTGAAACATCCACCAGATAAGAATCTGACCAAGATCAAAGTTACAAATTTGATTGTAAAATATTACTATTCTGTGTATGTATGTATATACACAGTATAGTTTCATTTATTCAGAATCCAAAAAATTAACAAAATAAAAATCTGAGAAATTTCACATTTTGAATTTGCTGGGCTAACACTAAATCAATCATTACATATCACTACTGTGTAGACGCATTGAACTACTGTTTCATTCATGACATATCACTGTTGTCTGCCCCATTTATATAAAGTTGACATTTTGATTGCCGGGCGCACACACTAATCAAAGAGCTCAGCTCACACACATACAGAGATCAGAATCACTAACTAGCATTGAGAATGAATCAAGCAATAGACGGAGAGAGAGATAGACCTTGATAAGGTGTTTTCTGGACTGAAGAAGCTTAGCAGCACCAAGAAGCATAGCAACATGAGTGTCATGACCACAAGCATGCATCTTTCCATCTACTTTACTCTTCGATTCCCACTCCACTAATTCCTTTTCTCCATATCAATTATTTCATAATAATTAGTCAAAAATAATTCAAAAAAAAAATCAAAACTTCGATGAGACTAAACAAAAAACATAACAACAAACCTGTAGTGGAAGTGCGTCCATGTCGGCTCTGAGTCCGAAAACGGGTTTGGAACCGGATCCGATCCAGGCCACGACGCCAGTCTTCGCAACAGGCCATTTATACTTCACTCCGAGCAAGTCAAGCTCGTCTCTAATGAGTTGACTCGTTTTGAACTCCTGGAACCCAGTCTCCGGGTTCTCGTGGATCCTCCTCCTGATTCCTCTCATCCATTCGAAGAACTCTGGTTCTTTCGCTGAGTCTAGCATCCCACGAGAGAGTGACTCGAGACCAGACCCGGAACCATATCTCAGAAGAGCTGGAGACAGAAGAAAGAAGAAGAAGAGAAAGAAGACCCCTGAAAAATTCATGATTCTTCAAATGGAAGGAAGGTGAAGAGTGAAGACTTCGAGGTGGAGAAGGAAGGTCCAAGTTTTATATTTATAATATTTTCAAATATACACGTCCTTAATTAACCCACGTGTTGATAATTATTTTAACTTATTGTTTATTACACAACACATATCCAGGACACATCTACTGGATTTGAAGTAGTAATAAAGAAGAAGAAACGAAATAATACCCACCCACTAATACCATCTGGATAAAGATATTTACTTGAAATGGTAGTGTGAAAATATAGGAATGTACAGTATATTTTTATTTAGAACAACACGGTATTACCGCTAATGGTTAAACACACTTTACCAATAAACATCCGCATGAAGTAGTAGTTTGTGATAGATGGTTGCTCACAAGTTTACATCTTTACTAGTTCCAAAGAAAGAAAAAAAGCAAAGCTCAATTTCCAAACGTTACGCAACTTCACTTACGAATTACGATTGATAATTCCAATGAAAATAAGACTAATACAATGTAGTAATCAATCTAGGATAAGTAATTGTATCCATATTTTTTATTAGACTTTCTAGGACAAGCAACATAGAAGTAGAATGTAATCAAATTTTAATTTGACTAGTAATTCTGTAGTGATTAATTCGGTAATACAATGTATTATCATACAGTGAGCCTCAGGCCCAAAGGCCACTCGAATTGGCCCGACCCGGATAAGAGAAAAACTGATTTAGATCGTGGAGAGGAACAAATCTTTCCGCATCTCCATAGATTCGATCATTCGACTCCTCTCTATAAGGTGAAAGAACAAAACTTTTAAGGAAACGCTTTAACTGAGATTAGATTCCCCGAATATTCGCTCTGTGTCCAACCACAAAAAAAACAGCTGCTAACTTTTTTGTCGTGTCTCCTTCTCGCAGAATCACCTAGAAACACAAAGCGTTACTATTTTCGTCTTCTCGCAACCTCCTCCAATCATCGAAAATGGCTGAAAATGGTAAAAGACACTCTCATTCTTCTTCCGTTGCTTCCTTTTGATTTTCTTCTTTCTCACTTTGTTGTTGTGTGACATTTGATGAAGGTTCTCTAGATCAGTTCTTGGCTGCTGCCGTTGATGCCGCTCAAAAAGCTGGACAGGTCTCTCTCTTTCTCTCTCTCCCTTGAGTTTGATCGATCGAGTGGTTAATCATATACTTAAATCTAGATCCTTTTGGTTTTGCGTTGTGCAGGTCATTCGTAAAGGCTTTTACGAGACCAAACATGTTGAACACAAAGGCCAGGTTTTTGTTTTGTAATCATTATTGGTGGCAAGTAGTCTTGTGTCTGTAGCTACACTGAAGTTGCTTTTTTTAGGTGGATCTGGTGACGGAGACTGATAAAGGATGTGAAGAGCTCGTGTTTAACCATCTCAAACAGCTTTTCCCCAATCACAAGGTTTTTATTCTTCTCTCTTTGCTAGCTTCTTCCTTGCATTGCATTGTATTGTATTGATTGTTTATTACACAACACATATCCAGGACACATCTACTGGATTTGAAGTAGTAATAAAGAAGAAGAAACGAAATAATACCCACCCACTAATACCATCTGGATAAAGATATTTACTTGAAATGGTAGTGTGAAAATATAGGAATGTACAGTATATTTTTATTTAGAACAACACGGTATTACCGCTAATGGTTAAACACACTTTACCAATAAACATCCGCATGAAGTAGTAGTTTGTGATAGATGGTTGCTCGCAAGTTACATCTTCATTAGTTCCAAAAAGCTCAATTTTCAAACGTTACGCATCTTTACTTACGAATTAGAATTACGATTTGATGATTTCAATAAAATATAGACGAATACAATGTATATTAGATATATTTACTTTAAATGGTAGTATGAAAATATAAGAATGTATATTTTTCACGACATTACCACTAATATATAAACGCATGAAGTAGTAGTTTGTGATAGATGGTTGCTCGCAAGTTACATCTTCATTAGTTCCAAAAAGCTCAATTTTCAAACGTTACGCATCTTTACTTACGAATTAGAATTACGATTTGATGATTTCAATAAAATATAGACGAATACAATGTATATTAGATATATTTACTTTAAATGGTAGTATGAAAATATAAGAATGTATATTTTTCACGACATTACCACTAATATATAAACGCATGAAGTAGTAGTTTGTGATAGATGGTTGCTCGCAAGTTACATCTTCATTAGTTCCAAAAAAGCTCAATTTTCAAACGTTACGCATCTTTACTTACGAATTAGAATTACGATTTGATGATTTCAATAAAATATAGACGAATACAATGTATATTAGATATATTTACTTTAAATGGTAGTATGAAAATATAAGAATGTATATTTTTCACGACATTACCACTAATATATAAACGCATGAAGTAGTAGTTTGTGATAGATGGTTGCTCGCAAGTTACATCTTCATTAGTTCCAAAAAGCTCAATTTTCAAACGTTACGCAACTTCACTTACGAATTACGATTGATAATTCCAATGAAAATAAGACTAATACAATGTAGTAATCAACCTAGAATAAGTAATTGTATCCATATTTTTTATTAGACTTTCTAGGACAAGCAACATAGAAGTAGAATGTAATCAAATTTTAATTTGACTAGTAATTCTGTAGTGATTAATTCGGTAATACAATGTATTATCATACAGTGAGAGCCTCAGGCCCAAACGCCACTCGAATTAGCCCGACCCGGATAAGAGAAAAACTGATTTAGATCGTGGAGAGGAACAAATCTTTCCGCATCTCCATAGATTCGATCATTCGACTCCTCTCTATAAGGTGAAAGAACAAAACTTTAATGGAAAAGCTTGATTAAGATTAGATTCCCCGAATATTCGCTCTATGCCCGACCACTAAAAAAAATCGCTGCTAACTTTTTCTCGCGTCTTCTCAGAATCATCTCGAACACATTGTTTTCGTCTTCCTCGCAACCTCCTCCAATCATCGAAAATGGCTGATAATGGTAAAAGAAACTTTCATTCTCTTCCGTTGCTTCCTTTTTGGATTTTCCTCTTTTTCTCACTTTGTTTGTTGTTGTGTGACATTCGATGAAGGTTCTCTAGATCAGTTCTTGTCTGCCGCCATTGATGCCGCTAAAAAAGCTGGGCAGGTCTCTCTCTTCCCCCCCTCCTTTGAGTTTGATTGATCGAGTGGCTGATCATATAGTTTAAATCTGGATCCTTTTGCTTTTAATTCTGCAGGTCATTCGTAAAGGCTTTTACGAAACCAAACACGTTGAACACAAAGGCCAGGTTTTTTTTTTTGTTTTCGTCTCACAGTCACAATTGGTCTCCTTAAAAACAAGTTGGCATGTTTCTATAGTTACACTGAATTTGCTTGTGTTTAGGTGGATCTGGTGACTGAGACTGATAAAGGATGTGAAGAACTCGTGTTTAACCATCTCAAACAGCTTTTTCCCAATCACAAGGTCTTTACTCTTCTCTCTTGGATCTTTTGTTAGCTTCTTCTTCAGCATTGCACTGTATCCGATTGTTAGTATTTTGTTTATGAATTAGTTCATTGGAGAAGAAACAACAGCTGCGAATGGTGTGACTGAACTAACAGACGAACCAACTTGGATCGTTGATCCTCTTGATGGAACTACTAACTTCGTTCACGGGTATATATCCCGTTCAAATGACTGTTTATTACGTTCTGCACAGTTCATTTACAAAAACAAAACCAAATGCTGTTTCTGTAGGTTCCCTTTTGTCTGTGTTTCCATTGGACTTACCATTGGGAAAGTCCCTGTGGTTGGCGTCGTCTATAATCCTATCATGGATGAGGTAAATGACTGTAGACCCTCCCTCATGGTTACATTGTAGCGATCTCTGTTTCATGTTTCTTTGGTCGATGCCTGTTATACCATTCATTATAAATAGTGGATGATGTCTCTCAAACTTTACGTAATATCTAATGATTAAACAGATGTTCACCGGTGTCCAAGGGAAAGGAGCCTTCTTGAATGGAAAACCAATCAAAGGTTGGAACTTTACATACATTCTTCTTTCCACACCTTACAGTCTATAGATTTTGTTGGTCAATAAAAAATGTTCTTTTTTTTTGTTCCAGTGTCAACTCAGAGCGAGCTTGTAACCGCTTTGCTCCTAGCAGAGGTAAAAACTGTCTCCCTTGTTGTGTGTCACACTAGACTGCTGTGAACACCTCCGCTCATCACTTGTATGAATACAGGCGGGCACTAAAAGAGATAAAGCTACATTGGACGATGCAACCAACAGGATCAACAGTTTGTTAACCAAGGTGAAAATTCATTTGAGAGAGGAAACTCCATTTTTTGGATCCAACGACCTCTGCCAAAAAAAATCATGAACTTATCTTCTGTTTGGTTCATCAGGTGAGGTCCCTGAGGATGGGTGGCTCGTGCGCACTGGACCTCTGCGGTGTCGCTTGTGGAAGGGGTGACATCTTCTATGAAATTGGTTTTGGCGGTCCATGGTAACATGTCTGTTTTTTTTTTTTGCTTAGCTATCAGCCTATCACACAAGAGTTTGGCTCTTGCACAAACAAGACTTGATCTTATATGAATTCACAGGGACATTGCAGCAGGAATTGTGATTGTTAGAGAAGCTGGTGGACTTATTTTTGATCCGTAAGTTTAATTTTACAAAGCCAATACACACACACAATGCAACAATGGACAAAGCTTTTGAACTTGTTTTTGTTTGCATGTTGTGTAATTGCTCACAGATCTGGTAAAGAGTTGGACATCACATCTCAGAGAATTGCTCGAAAAGCAGCGTCACTGAAGGAGTTGATCCTCTTGATGGAACAACAAACTTCGTTCACGGGTATATACACTTCTTGTTGTTGCTCAATTCCCCATTCAAAATGACTATTTGTTTTGTTCTGCACATTTCATTTAAGAAAACAAAACCAAATGCTGTTTCTTTCTGCAGGTTCCCTTTTGTGTGTGTTTCCATTGGCCTTACGATTGGGAAAGTCCCTGTGGTTGGCGTCGTCTATAATCCTATTATGGATGAGGTAAATGACTGTAGACCCTCCCTCATGGTTACATTGTAGCGATCTCTCTGTTTCATGTTTCTTTGGTCGATGCCTGTTATACCATTCATTATAAATAGTGGATGATGTCTCTCAATTTTTACACAATATCTAATGATGAAACAGCTATTCACCGGTGTCCAAGGGAAAGGAGCCTTCTTGAATGGCAAACCAATCAAAGGTTGGAACTTTATATGCATATACTTCTTTCACACCTTACAGCCTAAGAGATTTTGTTTGTCAATAAATGTTCTTTTTTTGGCAGTGTCAACTCAGAGCGAACTTGTAACCGCTTTGCTCCTAGCAGAGGTAAAAAATGTCTCCTCCGTTGTGTCACACTAGACTGTTATGGAGCCTCCGCTAATCACTTATATGAACGCAGGCGGGCACTAAAAGAGATAAAGCTACATTAGACGATGCTACCAACAGGATCAACAGTTTGCTAACCAAGGTGAAAATTCATTTGACAGAAAACTCTATTATTTGGATTCAACCTTTACCAAAAAAAAACGTGATCCTTGTCTTCCGTTTGATTCATCAGGTTAGGTCCCTGAGGATGGGTGGCTCGTGCGCACTGGACCTCTGCGGTGTCGCTTGTGGAAGGGGTGACATCTTCTATGAAATCGGTTTCGGCGGTCCATGGTAAGATGTCTTCTTCTCTTTTTTTTTTTTGCTTAGATACACAAACAAGACTTGATCTAAAATGGCATATCATATCAACTCACAGGGACATTGCAGCAGGAGTTGTGATTGTTAGAGAAGCTGGTGGACTTATATTTGATCCGTGAGAGTTTATTAATTTAAGATAAAAGCCAATACGCACAATGCAACAGCGAACCACTCTTTTAACTTGTTCTGTTTTGTCAGATCCGGTAAAGAGTTGGACATCACATCTCAGAGAATTAAGGCAAAGGCCACTGAAGGAGTTGTTCGTGGAGGCGTTGCGGCTTACAAATGTCTGAAAGTTATCTATTCTTTGCTATGGTCACACCTCATGAAAGCATTTCAAAAAACAGTATATGTTAGTGTGACAAATTAAAACATTTCTATTGAGAATGTAACAACACCTAGCTGAATTTTCTTTTGGGGTTATATTTCTCCTTTATGATCATTCTAAAACTCTATATATTGCTACCGAATATGCATTTCGTTTTTTAATTATCTGTCTTATTAGAAGAGGATGTACCAAAACTTGTAATTAGGTTGTCTTGAAAAATTCATGTTGCAATATGTTTAATTCTGAGAGTTCTATTATAAGTTGTATCAAACCTGTGATAAAGTGGACAAGTGTAAGGTCCTTTTTGTCAATTGTCCATACTTAAGTACCTGAGGGAAAAGAGATAACGAGCCAGGCCCATAATCAGCCCGAAAGTCCCAAATCCAAACCCGTATCGGATCGTCCCGACCCGTAAAAGAGAATTGATTTGCGGAGAGGGACGAACAACGGAAGGAGTAAATTTGATTCTAGGTTTTGGTGAAATCGGTTTGTCTGTGCGAGCGATTCTCAGATCTTCTTCGCTGCGTTAAATTATCGGAGGCAGGTGATGGATGCTCAGGCGAAGAAGAAGGCGTTGTTCCGATCAAAACTCAACGCCAAGAAGAAAGAAACCCGCATCGATTCTCCTCTCGTCAGGTAATCCCTTCTCTCCTCGTCTCTTCCATGTCAATTGACTTCCAAAATATTGAGCTGGACTGGAGTTAAGCTCGAGAGCTTTGTAGTTGTTGTAGCGATTGCAATTTTTTTTTTCTGAATTGGATTGGATTTGCAGGTACAACGAATCAGATCAGCCTGTGTGTCGAGTGTGCAATATCGTGTTGAAATCAGAATCACTATGGGATGTTCACCAAGCTTCTCGTAAGCATCACGAGGTAATCTTGTGTTAGTAGTTTATGGATTTGCTGCTGAGATAGTGGTGTGTGACTTTGTAACTTATAGTCGTTAGCTTTAGAGAGTCTCTGTTTTATGTTTTATAATAATAATAATCTCAATGTTGGGACAGGCTATCGATAATTTAAAGGCTAGTGCAGCAGGAATTCAACGGGGTAGCAAACCTGCTGAAACTAAGCCAACCAAACTTGAAAGTTCCGCTGCTGCTTTATCATCCAAATCTCAGACATCATCTGGTCTTCCCCCAAATTTCTTCGAGTCTTCTATTAAACATCCTGGTAATGTATGGCTAATGCTCTTTTCTTTGCATGGTAAAATGTGGAAAGCTTATGTTTTTGAAATATCGATTATAGGTTTCCCTTATTGTTTATCGTGGCACAAGCTTATTATTATTATGTGTTGATAATTTGCAGAAGTTGAATCTTCAAAGCTTAAGAATGTACAGCAACCAAAGCAGACTATAGGTTCAGAAATAAATAAGACAAAAGGACCTCTTCCAGACGGGTTCTTCGATAATCAGAAGATTGATTCTTCGGATAACAAAACCACCAGTGATCCTAAACAGAGTCAGACACAGACCTCGGTACAGTGGTGAAAGGAGCCCTTCCCACTGGTTTTCGATAATAAGGAAGCTGACCTGCTTGCCCGTGGAATTAAGCTTGTCAAACCAATCAAAGGTTGGAACTTTATATGCATATACTTCTTTCACACCTTACAGCCTAAGAGATTTTGTTTGTCAATAAATGTTTTTGGCAGTGTCAACTCAGAGCGAACTTGTAACCGCTTTGCTCCTAGCAGAGGTAAAAATGTCTCCTCCGTTGTGTCACACTAGACTGTTATGGAGCCTCCGCTAATCACTTATATGAACGCAGGCGGCACTAAAAGAGATAAAGCTACATTAGACGATGCTACCAACAGGATCAACAGTTTGCTAACCAAGGTGAAAATTCATTTGACAGAAAACTCTATTATTTGGATTCAACCTTTACCAAAAAAACGTGATCCTTGTCTTCCGTTTGATTCATCAGGTTAGGGAGGATGGGTGGCTCGTGCGCACTGGACCTCTGCGGTGTCGCTTGTGGAAGGGGTGACATCTTCTATGAAATTGGTTTTGGCGGTCCATGGTAACATGTCTGTTTTTTTTTTTTGCTTAGCTATCAGCCTATCACACAAGAGTTTGGCTCTTGCACAAACAAGACTTGATCTTATATGAATTCACAGGGACATTGCAGCAGGAATTGTGATTGTTAGAGAAGCTGGTGGACTTATATTTGATCCGTGAGAGTTTATTAATTTAAGATAAAAGCCAATACGCACAATGCAACAGCGAACCACTCTTTTAACTTGTTCTGTTTTGTCAGATCCGGTAAAGAGTTGGACATCACATCGCAGAGAATTGCGGCTTCAAACGCTTCACTCAAGGAGTTGTTCGTGGAGGCGTTGCGGCTTACAAATGTCTGAAAGTTATCTATTCTTTGCTATGGTCACACCTCATGAAAGCATTTCAAAAACAGTATATGTTAGTGTGACAAATTAAAACATTTCTATTGAGAATGTAACAACACCTAGCTGAATTTTCTTTTGGGGTTATATTTCTCCTTTATGATCATTCTAAAACTCTATATATTGCTACCGAATATGCATTTCGTTTTTAATTATCTGTCTTATTAGAAGAGGATGTACCAAAACTTGTAATTAGGTTGTCTTGAAAAATTCATGTTGCAATATGTTTAATTCTGAGAGTTCTATTATAAGTTGTATCAAACCTGTGATAAAGTGGACAAGTGTAAGGTCCTTTTTGTCAATTGTCCATACTTAAGTACCTGAGGGAAAAGAGATAACGAGCCAGGCCCATAATCAGCCCGAAAGTCCCAAATCCAAACCCGTATCGGATCGTCCCGACCCGTAAAAGAGAATTGATTTGCGGAGAGGACGAACAACGGAAGGAGTAAATTTGATTCTAGGTTTTGGTGAAATCGGTTTGTCTGTGCGAGCGATTCTCAGATCTTCTTCGCTGCGTTAAATTATCGGAGGCAGGTGATGGATGCTCAGGCGAAGAAGAAGGCGTTGTTCCGATCAAAACTCAACGCCAAGAAGAAAGAAACCCGCATCGATTCTCCTCTCGTCAGGTAATCCCTTCTCTCCTCGTCTCTTCCATGTCAATTGACTTCCAAAATATTGAGCTGGACTGGAGTTAAGCTCGAGAGCTTTGTAGTTGTTGTAGCGATTGCAATTTTTTTTTTCTGAATTGGATTGGATTTGCAGGTACAACGAATCAGATCAGCCTGTGTGTCGAGTGTGCAATATCGTGTTGAAATCAGAATCACTATGGGATGTCCACCAAGCTTCTCGTAAGCATCACGAGGTAATCTTGTGTTAGTAGTTTATGGATTGCTGCTGAGATAGTGGTGTGTGACTTTGTAACTTATAGTCTCTGTTTATGTTTTGTTTTTGCAACTTAATGTTGGAACAGGCAATCGATAATTTAAAGGCTAGTGCGGCTGGAGTTCAACGGAGTAGCAAACCTGCTGAAACTAAGCCAACCAAACTTGAAAGTTCCGCTGCTGCTTTATCATCCAAATCTCAGACATCATCTGGTCTTCCCCCAAATTTCTTCGAGTCTTCTATTAAACATCCTGGTAATGTATGGCTAATGCTCTTTTCTTTGCATGGTAAAATGTGGAAAGCTTATGTTTCCGTTGTTTATTGTGGAACAATTAACAAACTAATTAGTCAACTATATGTGTTCAGAATCTGCAGAAGTTGAATCGTCAAAACCTAAGAACGTGCATCAAGGTTCAGAAACAAATAAGACTAAAGGACCTCTTCCAGACGGGTTCTTCGATAATCAGAAGATTGATTCTTCGATAACAAAACCACCAGTGATCCTAAACAGAGTCAGACACAGACCTCGGTACAGTGGTGAAAGGAGCCCTTCCTCCGGTTTTTCGATAATAAGGAAGCTGACTTGCTTGCCCGTGGAATAAAGCTTGTCAAACCAGATATTAAGTGAGTTTCTTATTATTATTTTTAAATTTTCGGAATGTAGAAAAAAATCAAACTGGAACCTCACTATTGTGTGTTTTCAGTTACTCCAATGGGGTCATGATCTTTATGCGCTTGTCCTCCTCTCTTATCTTAAGTATACGTAGTATCTTGGTGAGCTTATACAAACATGGATTTTTTAACAGGGACGAATATAAAGAATTTGAGAAGTTGATACAAGAAGATCTGCAAGTAGTGGATAGTCGCATGGAAGAAGAAGAGGTCTGATAATTTTCTGTCACTAAAATTGTTTGACCCCATCTAAGCTCTGTTTATTAACTTATATATCGCCGCACTCTAATTTTCAGGTTGATGCTGCGGAAACTATAGAAGAGGAAGAACAACGAGAGCAAAGGTTATTTGAGACACAAGTTTGTTATAGCATGAATATGAATGAAGTTGAATAACTTGTTTAAGATTAAGTAAATACTTGGCCTTCTCACGTCTTCTGCAGATCATACAAAGAGAAAGTGGAGATTCTGAAGAAGAGGAAGATGGAACTGGCGGCTAGGTTAGCTAAGCGCAGCAAAACCTCTGAAGGGTCAGTTAAAAAGCCTAAGAAGACTGAAGAAGAATCGCCCAGCGATGATGAGGATGACGAGGATTCTGCTGTTGATTGGAGAGCTCAACATGTTTGAAATTAGACAATGCGCCTCTTTGGTAAAACATTTGACTCTTGTGTTAGAAATCCTCGGGGACAACGAAGCAATGTCTCTTGCTGAATTCTCAAAGCTTATATAATATGCGATTAATTGTTAGTTGGTTATAATTATCGAGTTTACTGTTATAATTTCATCACTTAACAAACAGAGACATCTCTAGAAACCAGTTAGGGGTCAAATATTTATTTTAACAAAAAAAAACTAATTAGGGGTAATCGTGTGTGCCAATCATATATATGCTTTATAACTTACCAATTGCATTTCCATTATAGAATATTGACATGAAATATTCAAATATAACCAAAGAATAACAAGAAAACAACAACGTTATGTTATCTGATAAAGGTCGGTTAATGCACATTGCACAATTTGTATAAACTAATCTCCCATTAGAGCCTAAACTAATTAACTAATAACTTATGACCTAATAAAAAGCACTCAAAATACCATAAATACCTTGACACTATCTAGGGGGATTAGTGGTGGATTGATTTGTAAATATTTGACGAATTTCAAAATTCTGTTGTTATTGGTGACGTGATTCGTAAAAATCCTAAAAAGTCTCGAGTTATTGGTGTGATGATTTTATAATTCCATATAAATCTTTTGTTATTCAAAAATTTGAGTATTTTTTTATTTTGTAATTCTATCAAACTTTGATGTTATTAGAACCATGATTCTCTTTATTTTATTCATTAATCATGACTTTCAAAATCTTATAGTTAGCCTTTGTATTCTTAAAGTTGAGACAAATGCGGACCCACATTGGTTAAAGGGGTGTCACATGACACAAGTTAAAAAATATATTCTAACATGTTTGTAACAAGTAACCGAAAGATACATGATTATACATAGCTACTGAGTTGAGATGAAAAAAAATAATCTCTCTTTGTCAAATGTGATTGCACAATCTCACAACAACAACACCTAAATATTATTTTCTTATGAAACACTTTTGTAGACTGAACCAAAACACTTAGAAGTTCTTATCAAACAAAGTAATACATTGGCTCTAGCGCTACTTTATCATGTTAGTGACCAGTACAAGGTCTCTAAAATTTATCAATGAAAAATATATAAAACTGTGACTAAAAATGCTAAAAGTATGACTAATATATTTGACTATGGTATAAACTTTAATATAATACGTGATTGCAATCACACAACAACACATCAAGTTACTACTTCTGGGTTTGTTACCTATGCAAACTCTAAAAGATGAATGAAAAGTACATAATAGTTATTACACGCTACTATTTCTTAATAAACAAATTAAACATACTTTTTCGTAAAAGAAAACTGAATACCTTATTTTAATATATATTATATGGAAGATATATAAAAATTATTATTATATCATTATTTCACCTAATAATGATAGACAAAAGTTTATATAAATCAAAAACAATCCAGAACATTCCACACAACAAAATATATGGATTCTATAAATATGAGAGGATGTATTGTTACAATCCAGAAGATTGATTCTTCGGATAACAAAACCACCAGTGATCCTAAACAGAGTCAGACACAGACCTCGGGTACAGTGGTGAAAGGAGCCCTTCCCACTGGTTTTTTCGATAATAAGGAAGCTGACCTGCTTGCCCGTGGAATTAAGCTTGTCAAACCAGATATTAAGTGAGTTTCTTATTTCCCTTTTTTTACTTTAGCCGAATGAGTGGAAACCTCACTGTTGTGTTTTTCAGTTACTCCAATGGGGTCATGATCTTTATGCGCTTGTCCTCCTCTCTTATCTTAAGTATACGTAGTATCTTGGTGAGCTTATACAAACATGGATTTTTTTTTAACAGGGACGAATATAAAGAATTTGAGAAGTTGATACAAGAGGATTTGCAAGTAGTGGATAGTCGCATGGAAGAAGAAGAGGTCAGACGACTTTCTGTCACATGATAATAAAATTTTTTGACCCCATCTAAGCTCTGTTTATTAACTTATATATCGCTTCGCACTCTAATTTTCAGGTTGATGCTGCGGAAACTATAGAAGAGGAAGAACAACGAGAGCAGAGGTAAGTTGAGACACAAGTTTGTTATAGCATGAATATGAATGAAGTTGAATAACTTGTTTAAGATTAAGTAAATACTTGGCCTTCTCACGTCTTCTGCAGATCATACAAAGAGAAAGTGGAGATTCTGAAGAAGAGGAAAATGGAACTGAAAGCAGCTAGATTAGCTAAGCGCAGCAAAACCTCTGAAGGGTCAGTTAAAAAGCCTAAGAAGACTGAAGAAGAATCGCCCAGCGATGATGAGGATGACGAGGATTCTGCTGTTGATTGGAGAGCTCAACATGTTTGAAATTAGACAATGCGCCTCTTTGGTAAAACATTTGACTCTTGTGTTAGAAATCCTCGGGGACAACGAAGCAATGTCTCTTGCTGAATTCTCAAAGCTTATATAATATGCGATTAATTGTTAGTTGGTTATAATTATCGAGTTTACTGTTATAATTTCATCACTTAACAAACAGAGACATCTCTAGAAACCAGTTAGGGGTCAAATATTTATTTTAACAAAAAAAAAAAAACTAATTAGGGGTAATCGTGTGTGCCAATCATATATATGCTTTATAACTTACCAATTGCATTTCCATTATAGAATATTGACATGAAATATTCAAATATAACCAAAGAATAACAAGAAAACAACAACGTTATGTTATCTGATAAAGGTCGGTTAATGCACATTGCACAATTTGTATAAACTAATCTCCCATTATAGCAGAGCTTCCCATTATAGCAGAGCTTCTGCAAGCCATTCTGAGCTTTTAGAGGTAGCAAGTTCAAAACTAGGCGGGAGATAGTGAGGAGCGGCTAGGAGAACATTGTAACCTCTGATATATAAACTGTCCAATGGTTGGACTAGCTCAGTAAGTTTCGAGATACGGGCTGAGAGTACTATCACCGTTATTTCCTTTGGATTGATATAAGGTTTGTCCACTGCCCATAAAAGAATGTCCATCACCATCCAGTTAGACCTCTTATGATCATCTGTAACTATATATATCAACAATGGAAGCTGTCAATTTTAGTAAGTGAGAAGACAGAGAGAGAGAGAGAGAGAGAGAGAGAGAGAGAGAGAGAGAGAGAGAGAGAGAGAGAGAGAGAGAAAGTGTTAAAAGAGAATTTACCTTCGTCAAGGAAGGTGATTCCGTTTTCCTTATATTCTCGCACCAAATGATCAGATAAGTGTTGCTTTTTAACATAAGCCCAGATTGTAAAGTCACCGGTGTAACAATCATTGGCAACACGTGTCTTCTGGGATGTCAATGAGTTCCCAGTACCTCTTGATATGCCTCCTAAGAATGTGTATGAGAAGATCAAAACATGTCTTGTTGCCAATGATTGTTACACCGGTGACTTGACAATCTGGGCTTATGTTAAAAAGCAACACTTATCTGATCATTTGGTGCGAGAATGTAAGGAAAACGGAATCACCTTCCTTGACGAAGGTAAATTCTCTTTTAACACTCTCTTTCTCTCTCTCTCTCTGTCTTCTCACTTACTAAAATTGACAGCTTCCATTGTTGATATATATAGTTCCAGATGATCATAAGAGGTCTAACTGGATGGTGATGGACATTCTTTTATGGGCAGTGGACAAACCTTATATCAATCCAAAGGAAATAACGGTGATAGTACTCTCAGCCCGTATCTCGAAACTTACTGAGTTAGTCCAACCATTGGACAATTTATATATCAGAGGTTACAATGTTCTCCTAGCCGCTCCTCACTATCTCCCTCCTAGTTTTGAACTTGCTACCTCTAAAAGCTCAGAATGGCTTGCAGAAGCTCTGAAAAGTTGAAAAAATCACTATCTACCAAGCTCACAGTGTGTTGATGCTCAGACTGTATTCTGATGATTCTGATTGCCAACTTATGTTCCCACAATAATTTTTAATCTTATCATTTCCCATTCTTTTTGTTTTCTGTCAAAATAAACATGTCACAATATTTTTCATAAATTATTACATTAATCTAACTCTCAACACAGTTTGGATTGATTACAATGCCTTATTCGGAACAATAAAATAAAGTTGATGGCTTGGTTTGCTCATACTCTTGTTCTTCTGAGTCATCACTCGCTACTAGCCGTCGTAATTGATTCTTATATCTTTCTCCATCTTGTGGAAAAACAGGATAACTCTTCGAACTCGATATAGCCTTATGGAAACTTATGCATTATTAAGAATTTTTGGACTGTGTCCCAAGCACATATATGCTCTATAACAAATCAATTGCATTTGGGTTTCCATTATAAACCATTGACATGAAATATTCATATGTAACTTAAGTTTAACAATAAAACAACAACGTTATGTTATCTTATTTGATAGCTTGAACTGGAGTCCACAAACAGCCAAAGCAAAGGTCGGTTAATGCACATTGCACAATTTGTATAAACTAATCTCCCATTAGAGCCTAAACTAATTAACTAATAACTTATGACCTAATAAAAAGCACTCAAAATACCATAAATACCTTGACACTATCTAGGGGGATTAGTGGTGGATTGATTTGTAAATATTTGACGAATTTCAAAATTCTGTTGTTATTGGTGACGTGATTCGTAAAAATCCTAAAAAGTCTCGAGTTATTGGTGTGATGATTTTATAATTCCATATAAATCTTTTGTTATTCAAAAATTTGAGTATTTTTTTATTTTCCAATTAATAGTTGATTTGGCAAATTCAGCCGTTAAGCCACAAACGATTATCTTTAGTTTTATATCAATTATTTTTATCATTAAACCTGAAAAACTCGAAATTCCCAAATTCAAACCCCAACTTTGAATGATGGCGATTTTCTATGACATCAAAGGCGATTTCCGGTGATAAAAAAACAAATTTGGCCCAATCACAGAAACAAACATCACCGGAAATCGTCTTCACTCAAAATTTTTGAATTTGAGAATTTTGAGTTTTCCAGATTCAGTACCGAGGATAATTGATATAAAACTAATGAGAATAGTTTATGATTTAATGGCTGATTTTTTTAGTCACCAATTTACCAAGTTAACTGTTAGTTGGGGAATAAAATCGTGCAACTTCAGTATTAAACTTGCCGATTTCAAATAATGTTCATTTTCAAGTACCTGGGATAAAATAAATAACTAGCCAGGCCCAGAATGAGCCCGAAAGTCCCAAGTCCAAACCCATGTCGGATCCCCCGACCCGTAAAAGAGAAATGATTTTGCGGAGAGGACGAACAAGGGAAGGAGGGATATTGAATCTCACAAATCTCTCAGACCTTCTTCGTTTTTCGTTTGGGAGCAGGTGAGGTGATGGATGCTCAAGCGAAGAAGAAGGCGTTGTTCCGATCAAAACTCAACGCCAAGAAGAAAGACTCCCGCATCGATTCTCCTCTCGTTAGGTAAAAAAAAAAAAACCATTCTCTCTCTCTCTCTCTCTCGAACAATAGTGTATTGAGCTGCTGGAGTTAGGCTCGAGCTTTGTAGTTGTAGCGATTACAAATCTTGTTTGGGATTGGATTTGCAGGTACAACGAATCAGACCAGCCTGTGTGCCGAGTGTGCAATGTCGTGTTGAAGTCCGAATCACTATGGGATGTCCACCAAGCTTCTCGTAAGCATCACGAGGTAAGACTCATGCTCTTGTATTATGGATTGCTGCTGAATAGTGGTGTGGCTTTGTAACTTATAGTCTCTGTTTATGTTTTTGTTTTTTTGTTTTTTGCAACTTAATGTTGGAACAGGCAATCGATAATTTAAAGGCTAGTGCGGCTGGAGTTCAACGGAGTAGCAAACCTGCTGAAACTAAGCCAACCAAACTTGAAAGTTCAACCGCTAAATCATCCAATTCTCAGACATCATCATCTGGTAAATGTGTTATGCTCTTCCCTTTATGGTTTAGCTTTTCTTTTTTTTTTTTTTTTAATCTCTGTGGCATAGTAAAATGTGGAAAGCTTATGTTTCCGTTGTTTATTGTGGAACAATTAACAAACTAATTAGTCAACTATATGTGTTCAGAATCTGCAGAAGTTGAATCGTCAAAACCTAAGAACGTGCATCAAGGTTCAGAAACAAATAAGACTAAAGGACCTCTTCCAGAGGGATTCTTCGATACTCAGCAAACTGATTCTTCAGATACCAAACCCACGATTGAGCCTAAAGAGAGTCAGACGCAGACCACTGGTACAGTGGTGAAAGGAGCCCTTCCCTCCGGTTTTTTCGATAATAAGGAAGCTGACTTGCTTGCCCGTGGAATAAAGCTTGTCAAACCAGATATTAAGTGAGTTTCTTATTATTATTTTTTAAATTTTCGGAATGTAGAAAAAAAAATCAAACTGGAACCTCACTATTGTGTGTTTTCAGTTACTCCAATGGGGTCATGATCTTTATGTGCTTGTCCTCCTCTGTTAGCTAAAGTATACGTAGTAAAGCATTCTCTTGTTGAGCTTATATAAACATGGATTCTTTTTTTCAACAGGGACGAATATAAAGAATTTGAGAAGTTGATACAAGAAGATCTGCAAGTAGTGGATAGTCGCATGGAAGAAGAAGAGGTCTGATAATTTTCTGTCACTAAAATTGTTTGACCCCATCTAAGCTCTGTTTATTAACTTAACCTCTTCGCACTATAATTTTCAGGTTGATGCTGCGGAAACCATTGAGGAGGAGGAACAACGAGAGCAAAGGTTATTTGAGACACAAGTTTGTTATAGCATGAAGATGAATAAGTTGAATTACTTTTTAGTAAATACTTGGCCTTCTCTGTTTTATCTTCTTCTGTAGATCATACAAAGTGAAAGTGGAGATTCTGAAGAAGAGGAAGATGGAACTGAAAGCGGCTAGGTTAGCTAAGCGCAGCAAAACCTCTGAAGGGTCAGTTAAAAAGCCGAAGAAGACTGAAGAAGAATCGCCCAGCGATGATGAGGATGACGAGGATTCTGCTGTTGATTGGAGAGCTCAGCATGTTTGAAATAAGTCAAATGTTCCTCTAGTAAAACATTCAGTCTTTGTGTTGAGAGTCCTCAATCAATTTCTCTTGCAGAATTTTCAAAGCTTATTATATGCCATTAAGTGTTAGAGCACTCCAATCCCCTGAATACCTTGACATTATCTAGTCTTTTGACTAATCATCATATGGTTCAAATTTTCACGTGATTTTTATAATGTGCTTAAAGTGTTGGCACAATGGGAATTTCACTCGAGTCTATCTTTCATAACAATTATATAGCTCCGTGTCACCACAACTTGCGTTTTTATAAATAAAACCTTTATGAACAGATGAGTGAAATGTAACTCTTAAACGCAATTTGCCAATCATCACGAAACTTTATGCCATGTTGTAACATTTAATGACTTGGTTATCTATCTATCTATAACTTGTGGTTATAAATAAGACTCTCGTCGTCTCACTTTTACGTGCTCTTCATGCAATCAAAGGTATTTATACACTCTGTCTACATCATTAATTCATCATTATCTTTTATTTTGTCCATATATGTCATAACGTTTTATAAGGCAGATAAATTAAGTTTTGTAACTAAACCCATATACGTTTTAGAAGAAAAAAAAAACGAAAATGTCTATAAATTTTGTCGCTTAGAGCATCTTTATCCGGAGGGTTTGTTAGCGTGTGGGTCCCGCGTAGGATCCACTTTTAAAGCTACAAAAACTACTTAAAAGTAGTTGCTTAAGAGTTTCTACTGAGCGGGTCCACTCAAGACGCGTGGCGGTTCACGATATTCGCTTTTTTTTAATTCAAAAAGTAAAAAAAAAAAATTAAGAAACTCCATTTTCCATTTGGGGTTTGAGGGATAATGATGCTATTAGATGTTATTGTTCACCAAAATAACTCGAGTTGCTATTTTTTTTCCACCATCTGATCATTTTCAAAAAGTTGAAAACTCAGCCGCCAAATTTAGACGTAACTGAATATATTCATAAAAATAAAATAAAAGGAAAGAAGAGAGAAGAGAGAGAGAGAGGTTATCTTCTTCTTCTTCTTCGTCAAATCTCCGATTATCTGATTCACGTGATTAAGAGGTAATGGGAGGTAGCAGCGGCGGCGGAGTTTCGTACCGGAGCGACGTCGACTCGGACGTGGAGTTGGAGGATTACGAGGTGGACGATGATTTCGGAGAAGAAGGGATCGTCGAATCGGGTGGAAACAGATTCAATCCCCTCACGAATTTCTTAGGGTTAGATTTCACCGGAGGTAACGGCGGAAAGTTCACCGTCATTAACGGAATCAGAGACATTTCGAGAGGTTCCGTTGTTCATCCTGATAGCGGGTAAGGCGGTAAAAAAATCATATCCAGTCATATGTTTTAAAATATTTTGTTCCAAGTCCCTACATTTTTGTTTATTTAATTTAGCCACGTACGTCGCTTAGATGATGGATGGTTGGGTCTAATTGATTAGACTAATAATATGGGGTCAATTATAGTGAAAACAAAAAACTTAGGGACATGGGTGCTGTTTATTCTTATTCATCCATTTTCCCGCCATTTAATGACAACGTAATCAGTTTCTCAGTGGTCACAAATAACCGTTGGCTAACTAACCACTGAGACTGATCCTAAACCGAAGAATACTCTGTTTAGTTTAGCTGCAACAAAATATTAAAATCGGAATTGAAAGATTGATTATTAGATTTTAATCGATTTGTAGATGCTACAAGGCGTGGACCATGTTCATAGTGATATGGGCACTTTACTCTTCTTTCTTCACTCCATTGGAGTTCGGATTCTTCAGGGGATTACCAGGGAATCTGTTCATCCTCGACATCCTTGGCCAAATCGCTTTCTTAGTCGATATTGTGTTAACATTCTTCGTGGCTTATAGAGATAGCAGAACTTACAGAATGGTCTATAGACGCAGCTCCATCGCTTTACGGTACTATTAACTGCTCTCTCCTCTGTTTGTCTAAAGGAATGAGCTTTTAACTCTTTATGGTGTACAACAACTTTTGCAGCTACTTAAAATCAACTTTTATTATTGATTTTTTATCATGCATGCCATGGGATATCATCTACAAGGTACACATTTTTTTTTTTAATTATTTGTAAATCAAATGGGAAAAAATTGAAACTGGATATTTGAAAATTCAAACAGGTAGCAGGTCGAAAAGAAGAAGTGAGATACCTATTGTTGATAAGGCTATATAGAGTTCGTAGAGTCATCTTGTTTTTCCACAAAATGGAGAAAGACATAAGAATCAATTATCTTTTCACAAGAATCGTCAAGCTAATATTCGTCGAGCTCTATTGCACTCACACCGCGGCTTGTATCTTCTATTACTTGGCCACCACGCTTCCTGCTTCTCAAGAAGGATACACCTGGATCGGAAGCTTGAAACTGGGAGACTACAGTTACGCTAAGTTTAGAGAGATCGATCTCTGGACCCGTTACACCACTTCTATGTACTTCGCTGTTGTCACTATGGCAACTGTTGGTAAGTTCTGGAAAAAAAAAAAATTCAAAACTAGGTCAATCATGTTATGTTTCTGATGTTGTAGTTTGATGCAGGTTATGGAGATATACATGCGGTTAATATGCGGGAAATGATATTCGCAATGGCCTACATTTCATTTGACATGATTCTAGGAGCTTACTTGATCGGTAACATGACAGCTTTGATAGTAAAAGGTTCGAAAACAGAGAGATTCAGGGACAAGATGGCGGATATAATGAGGTATATGAACCGAAACAAACTCGGTAGAAACATCCGTGGTCAGATCACTGGTCATTTGCGGTTGCAGTACGAAAGTAGCTACACCGAAGCAGCTGTTCTTCAAGACATACCTGTCTCTATCCGCGCTAAGGTAATGAAGATCAGATGCATGCTTTAAAAATTGGTATAAACTTATGTTTGCTACTGCAGATCGCTCAAACTTTATACTTGCCGTATATTGAGAAAGTTCCTCTCTTCCGTGGCTGCTCATCTGAGTTCATTAACCAGATTGTAAGCCTTATTGATTTGGACTGTATACATCTTTTAATACTGGCGGTTCGGAGTCCAAGTCTGTAATCTATCAGGCCCGAAACGATAGCATGTAGTATTAGTTTCATTTTCAGACATTTATTGTTCTGTTTTTACAGGTTATAAGACTTCATGAAGAATTTTTTCTCCCTGGAGAAGTTATAATGGAGCAAGGAAGTGTTGTTGATCAACTCTACTTCGTTTGTCATGGTGTATTGGTAAACAAATCTCAAATTAAACCCTTAGTAAATGTCTCAAAATTAAAAGTTAGTAAACATGATTTTTGTAACTTAAACTCAGGAGGAGATAGGTACAGCTAAGGATGGATCTGAGGAGATAGTATCGCTACTTCAACCAGATAACTCTTTTGGAGAGATTTCAATCCTCTGCAACATTCCTCAGCCTTACACAGTTCGAGTTTCCGAGCTGTGTAGGATTCTAAGGCTAGACAAACAATCTTTCATGAACATTCTTGAGATATATTTCCATGACGGACGGAGGATACTCAACAATCTGCTTGAAGGGAAAGAATCTAACGGCCGGATTAAGCAGCTGGAATCAGATATAACCTTTCATATCAGTAAACAAGAGGCAGAGCTAGCTTTGAAGTTGAACAGCGCTGCTTTCTACGGTGATCTTTACCAGCTTAAGAGCTTGATCCGAGCTGGAGCTGACCCAAATAAAACAGATTATGATGGAAGATCCCCTTTGGTATGCTCTTTTAAAATCTTCTCCTTAATCAAACTTTGAAACATATCTAATATGTTTTTTTAACAGCATCTTGCAGCTTCTAGAGGTTATGAAGACATTACATTGTATCTTATTCAAGAATCAGTAGATGTAAACATCAAAGATAAACTGGGGAACACGCCGTTACTAGAAGCAATCAAGAACGGGAACGATCGTGTTGCTACCTTGCTTGTGAAAGAAGGTGCGACGTTGAGTATAGAGAACGCAGGGACTTTTCTTTGCACTGTGGTTGCCAAAGGAGACAGCGATTTCTTAAAACGTCTTCTCAACAATGGTACTGATCCAAACTCTAAAGATTATGATCAGAGGACACCTCTTCACGTTGCTTCTTCTGAAGGATTGTATCTCTTGGCAAGACAGTTGGTCGAAGCAGGTGCTAATGTCCTAAAAAAAGACAGGTATATATACAATATTCTGATTCTCTATTTTACCAAGTAAGTAACTGTAATGTTCAAAAAATCATTAAATGGTAATTATGCATAAATGACTAGCCACTAGACATATTATTCAAGGAATATGCAAGGTTAAGGATTAACGAATTATTGATCTATTTTATATATTTTATATTTATATAAAATATTTCGCGTTTTGGATTTAATTGTAAATTTTTATCTATAATAGAACAATTTAAATCGATTTAGATCGATTGATTTTTTTTTTTTAAAAAAACTGTTTCGCCTAGTATTTGACGCCTATGACCGATTTTTAGAACCATAAGTAGCGGTTAGATATAAGCAGCGGTTTATTAACTGTTATTTGTATTTGAATCAGGTGGGGAAATACTCCTCTAGATGAAGCCCTAGTTTGTGGAAACAAGATGTTGATAAAACTACTTGAAGACGCTAAGACTTCTCAGATGTCTTCGTTTCTGAATAGCTCTAAAGAGATCAAAGGTAGTTTATATTGAACTTACTAACGTTTCTATTGAATGTTTAACACATTAACGAGCTGTTTGAATGATCTATCTCCAGATAAAGTTTATAAGAAGAAATGTACAGTCTATTCTTCACATCCGAATGATTCCAAAGAGAAAAGAAGACGTGGGATTGTATTGTGGGTGCCTCGAAGCATAGAGGAGCTCGTAAAAACTGCAGCAGAACAGTTGAATTTTCCGGAAGCTTCTTGTGTTTTGTCTGAAGATGAAGGTAAAATTATTGATGTAGAGTTGATAAGTGATGGACAAAAACTGTATCTGACTATTGAAACATAATATGATTCAAGACAATTTCCAAAAAGACAAAAACAAAATCTCTATAAATTTCGTCGCTTAGATGTTATTGTTCATCAAAATAACTCGAGTTGCTATTTTTTTCCACCATCTGATCATTTTCAAAAAATTGAAAACTCAGCCGCCAAATTTAGACGTAACTGAATTTTCATAAAAAAAATAAATAAAAGGAAATAAGAGAGAAGAGAGAGATCAGGTTATCTTCTTATTCTTCAAATCTCCGATCATCTGACTTACGTGATTCAGAGGTAATGGGAGGTAGTAGCGGCGGCGGAGTTTCGTACCGGAGCGACATCGACTCGGACGTGGAGCTGGAGGATTACGAGGTGGATGATGATTTCGGAGAAGGGATCGTCGAATCGTCGCGAGGAAACAGATTCAATCCCCTCACGAATTTCCTAGGGTTAGATTTCACCGGCGGTAACGGCGGAAAGTTCACCGTCGTTAACGGGATCAGAGACATCTCCAGAGGTTCCGTTGTTCATCCTGATAACGGGTAAAAACAAATCATATCCAGTCATATGTTTCAAAATATTTCGTTCCAAAGTCCCTATTGAGTTTATTATTTAATAAATAGTCCCTACATTTTAATTTATTTTATTTGGCCCAGTTACTTCGCTTAGATGATGGAATTGATTAGACTAGAGACTAGTATTTGTGTAACAACGTTTGGGGGTCAATTATAGTGGAAAAAAAAATTAGGGGCATGAGTGTGGTTTATTCTTATTCATCAATTTTCCCGCCACTTAATGACACCTAATCAGTTTCTCACTGGTCACAAATTACCGTTGGCTTAACCACTGAGACTGATCCTAACCGAATAATACTCTGTTTTGCTGGAGCATTCATTCAAGAGTAACGAGTTTAGTTTACCTGCAAAAATATTAAATCGAATATTTGATATCATTAGATTTTAATCGATATTGGCAGATGCTACAAGGCGTGGACCATGTTCATAGTGATATGGGCACTTTACTCTTCCTTCTTCACTCCATTGGAGTTCGGATTCTTCAGGGGATTACCAGAGAATCTGTTCATCCTCGACATCCTTGGCCAAATCGCTTTCTTAGTCGATATCGTGCTAACATTCTTCGTGGCTTATAGAGACAGCAGAACCTACAGAATGGTATATAGACGCAGCTCAATCGCATTACGGTATTAAATGCTCCTCCCTCCTCTGTTTTTAAGCTCTGTTTTTTTTTTAAAGGAATGACCTTTTAACTCTTCATGGTGTGTACAACAACTTTTGCAGCTATTTAAAATCAACTTTTATTATTGATTTTCTATCATGCATGCCATGGGATATCATCTACAAGGTACACATTTTTTTTCAGTTATTATATTTCGTGTTTCGTAAATCAAATGGGAAGTTTGAAAAAATGTAAAGTATTTAAAAACAGGCAACAGGTGGAAAAGAAGAAGTGAGATTCCTGTTATTGATAAGGCTGTATCGAGTTCGTAGAGTCATCTTGTTTTTCCATAAGATGGAGAAAGACATAAGAATCAATTACCTTTTCACGAGAATCGTCAAGCTTATATTTGTAGAGCTCTATTGCACTCACACCGCTGCCTGTATCTTCTATTACTTGGCCACCACGGTACCTGCTTCTCAAGAAGGGTACACCTGGATTGGTAGCTTGAAACTGGGAGATTACAGTTACGCTAAGTTTAGAGAGATCGATCTCTGGACCCGTTACACCACTTCTATGTACTTTGCTGTTGTCACGATGGCAACTGTTGGTTATGGAGATATACACGCGGTTAATATGCGGGAAATGATATTCGCGATGGCCTACATTTCATTCGACATGATTCTAGGCGCTTACTTGATCGGTAACATGACGGCTTTGATAGTAAAAGGCTCAAAAACAGAGAGATTCAGGGACAAGATGGCGGATATTATGAGGTATATGAACCGAAACAAACTCGGTAGAAACATCCGTGGTCAGATCACTGGACATTTGCGGTTGCAGTATGAAAGTAGCTACACTGAAGCAGCTGTTCTTCAAGACATACCTGTCTCTATCCGCGCTAAGGTAATGTAATGAAGGATCAGATGCTTGCTTTAATAAATTTCAGATTCAAATGATAAAAAACAAATGTATAAACTTATGTGTTTTCTACTGCAGATTGCTCAAACTTTATACTTGCCGTATATTGAGAAAGTCCCTCTCTTCCGTGGCTGCTCATCTGAGTTCATTAACCAGATTGTTATAAGACTTCATGAGGAGTTTTTCCTCCCTGGAGAAGTAATAATGGAGCAAGGAAGTGTTGTGGATCAACTTTACTTCGTTTGTCATGGTGTATTGGTAAGCTAATCTCAAATAAAACCCTTCAGTAATGTCTCAAAGTTAACAAGATTTTTGTAACTTAAAACTCAGGAGGAGATAGGTACGGCTAAGGATGGATCTGAAGAGATAGTATCACTACTTCAACCAGATAACTCCTTTGGAGAGATCTCAATCCTCTGCAACATTCCTCAGCCTTACACAGTTCGAGTTTCCGAGCTGTGTAGGATTCTAAGGCTAGATAAGCAATCTTTCATGAACATCCTCGAGATATATTTCCACGATGGACGCAGGATTCTCAACAATCTGCTTGAAGGGAAAGAATCTAACGGCAGGATTAAGCAACTTGAATCAGATATAACCTTCCATATCAGTAAACAAGAGGCAGAGCTAGCTTTGAAGCTGAACAGCGCTGCTTTCTACGGTGATCTTTACCAGCTTAAGAGCTTGATTCGGGCTGGAGCTGACCCGAATAAAACAGATTATGATGGAAGATCGCCTTTGGTATGCATTTTTTAAAAAAAGCTTCTCGGTTTCTTGAAACATATCTAATATGTTTTCTTTATAACAGCATCTTGCAGCCTCTAGAGGATATGAAGATATTACATTGTATCTCATTCAAGAATCAGTAGATGTAAACATCAAAGATAAACTGGGGAACACGCCGTTACTAGAAGCAATCAAGAACGGGAACGATCGTGTTGCGGCGTTGCTTGTGAGAGAAGGCGCAACGTTGAGCATAGAGAACGCAGGGACTTTTCTTTGCACGGTGGTTGCGAAAGGAGACAGCGATTTCTTGAAACGGCTTCTCAGCAACGGGATTGATCCAAACTCTAAAGATTATGATCAGAGGACACCTCTTCACGTTGCTGCCTCTGAAGGATTGTATCTATTGGCAATGCAGTTGGTACAAGCTGGTGCCAATGTTCTTAAAAAAGACAGGTACATATATAATAAATTCTGATTCTTTATTTTACCAAATAAGTAGCTGAAGGCCGGATCTAAGATTTCGAGAAATATAAATATCCTAAAGAACTTTTAAAAAAAAGAGTTTTCATAATTTTTGGCCATATATACATGTGTCCAGTGTTTTATAGAGATGTGCCTAGATCCGGCTCTGAGTAGCAGTTTGTATTTGAATCAGGTGGGGAAACACTCCTCTAGATGAAGCACTAGTTTGTGGGAACAAGATGTTGATAAAACTACTAGAAGATGCCAAGATTTCTCAGATGTCTTCGTTTCTGAGTAGCTCCAAAGAGCTCAAAGGTAGTAGTTTATATTGAACTAACTAATGTTTCTAATTGAATGTTTTAACGACATTAACGAGCTTGTTTTGAATGGTCTTCAGATAAAGTCTATAAGAAGAAATGTACAGTGTATTCTTCACATCCGAATGATTCCAAAGAGAAAAGAAGACGCGGGATTGTATTGTGGGTGCCTCGAAGCATCGATGAGCTTGTGAGAACTGCAGCGGAACAGCTGAATGTTCCGGAAGCTTCTTGTGTTTTGTCTGAAGATGAAGGTAAAATTATTGATGTAGAGTTGATAAGTGATGGACAAAACTGTATCTGACCGTTGAAACATAATGATTTTGAGACAAATATGAAAAAAAAACAGAGTAAATACAAAAGAATTGTTTTGTTTGATTAAAATGATTTTTGACGTTCTTCAAATGCATCGAAGAGTCGACACAGTTTGTGTTCTCGATCTTGTTTCTACATCGGTTTAAGTTCCGCAACAGCTCGCTGGCTCTCTTTGGTCTTCTCCTCGCACCCGAGTTGCAAAACCACTAAGAGTTTCTCGAAGGCGCCGACTTGAAGAGCTTCGACCAACAGATGATCATCGCTCTTTCTCCATAGCTTCCAGAGAATAGAGACCGAGCATTGCGTCGCGAGATCTGACACGCGTAGAAGCTTCTTCACTAGAAGAGGAACGATCAGAGCGTTTTAAGAACGTCTTCCTGCTTTGCTCGTTGTCGCATATGACGTTTAGAACCACGAGACATCTCTCGCAAACGCTCTTTTCCGCGTTGTTCACGATCATCTCCGCGATGGATGCGACCAAACCCAACTTCGCGAGTGTTGCGGTGGTCTTGTTGTCGCATGAGATCACTCTATAAATAGTCATTAGAGATGCTTTCGTCGAGCTTGTGGAAACAGAGTCTTTGATGATCTTTATCAATCCTTCGCAAGCTCCTTCGATGTCTGTTAACGCGTAGACGTACCTCTTGTCTATTGCAATGACCTCTGATGCAGAATATAGCGTTTTGCCTCGTTTTAGCGTCTGGAGCGTTCAGGAACCGCACGAGAGTGTTGAGGGAAGCCGTTGAACCCATCTTGGAGAAACCCTCTGTTCGACTCAGAGGCAACCACGAAGAGAGAAGTGACAAGACCTCCTCCAACAGACGCGCGTGTTCCTCTCGCGTAGACGCGAATCTTTGGAAGCAAGAAGTTAACGCCGAAACGACTCCGTTTTGGAGAAGACACTTCTTGTTCGTCTCTCTATTGTCTCTTACCGAGTTCTTGATTTTACTAACAATCTCCAAACACTCTGCATTTTCCTCGCGAGCCGTCGCGTTTTCGAGTCTCCGACATATCTCGGCCGCATCACGCGGTGTCAACAGTGCGCGTGGTGACTGAACCAGCTCCGTTTCTGCTGATCGGAGCTGTGTCGGGAAGACTTTGGTTTCCGCGACGGAGGTATCGCCGGAAGTCAATAGTTTACGTCTGGCTTCTCTTTTCACTCCTCTTCTTGATCTCCATGGTAACACCATAATCTCTTCTTCTTTCCTTGTTTGGTTTCCTCTTTAAAAAAAAAAAGAAATGTTAGATAGGATTGTATAGATAAGAATGTTTCTTTTACGTGTTTATATATATACATGCATGTATGAGGTTTGGTAGGTACATATTATATACGTAGAAGGACGTGGTCAAAGGTTGTATAAGCTTGAAATATGAAAAGGTATGAAATGGAACACTTTGATTAATCTTTGAATTGGAATGTTGACCGTTGAAATCTTTGCAATTAGTATTCCAGGTCCTGATTTGTGACTTAAAAGTTTTTCAGCTGTTTTTTAATTACTATATTATTTTCATTTAAATAAAAGAGCCTCTAAATAAAATCAAGAAAGCTTATTAGTAATTAGATCATACCAAGAACCATACAGTGTTATAATAACCTATAGATCACGCGTGTTTTCCCTTAACTAATTGTATACTTTCAAAACATCAGTTTGTTGTCAGTAATACTAATTAGCTCGAGGTATTTGGAATAGTTACGTTAATGAGAATAACGCACAGGACAAATAACAAAAGCGTTACAGTATTTGAAATTGACTGGGAAATATTGGACTCGACTATGTGAGACTCATTGTGTGAATAAAAGAAATAGTCATTATTGAAATAAAAATCGACTAAAAATTGTGAGTTTTAGACCGTCATGTAAAAACCGAGTAAACGAAAGACTTTGGACCAAGGCGTGTGCGACTCGGGCTGGGTCGCATTTCTGTCTCCGCGGTCCGTGTTTTGTTTACTTTTCCCCGCGTCATGGTTTCTCCAATCATGTTTCGATATAAATTATATATACGTGATAAGAAAGTTACGAGCATCTGTATATAAAGGTATATTCGATTTGACCCAATCAAAACCAATCTGAAAATGATGTTAACTATTAAATTTAAAATTACACACAAAAATAAGCTATGCAATATGAACTCCAGAACAGGTCACTTCTTGGATTTTAATGGGTTCAAAGTATTAATTGAAATATAAATGTCGCTACACATCTTCCATTTATGTGTAAGAAGTTGCATTGTGTGATCAACTGATTCGTAAACAGTTTCGTTTTAATTAAATGTTTGGTATACGAAACTGTTCCTTCTCTCTTTTTTTCCGTCAAAAGATATTCATTCAAACTTGAAAACCGAGGATCATACAAGGCTGGCGGCAAAACGAAATAGCCCAGAAACTAAAGCCCATAGATAGCGCAACTAGAGCCACGCAGGGCTTACTTAAACCCATATAAGGGAGACTTGAAGGAAAAACTAAATCGATACTAACTCGATACTAACTCCAATAAACTCGGATGAAACTACGCAAGCCACAATAAGGAGCAAAGCAGAAAATAAACAAGAGAAAAGGCCAACGATCGAGGAATACCGCTGCTGCCATTAGCCCTCCAGCCAGTACCCTCATCGCCACACCCAAACCATCTCTATCGCACTCCATACGATAAGATTAAACACTACAAGGACTTCATAATTCGACAAGGGGACCGCTTCCGTCCACGACCTTGAATAAGATACCAACTTACCAAAGAATGAAGCACACCCAAACACCTGAAACACAAGCCTTACCAACAGTACCTCTCCCGAAACTGAAACTCGGGATGGGAGACGAAGTAACAAGCAACCGACTGGCACAACCCTTGAGAAAAGACTGCTTTGCAACCACAAAACTCATACAACTCTTGGCCGCAAAAGAAACATAGACATCAAGGACCGAGGATGGGTTCGAGACGCTGAAAGGAGAAGCCTCCTCTTGAAACCCTCCACCATCTCAAACCACAGACAGCGAGCTAATAAGGAGATAGATCCAAAACATCTACCAACAGCTAAACACAACTACAAACTAACATCCCCAATACAATCCTGACGGCAACACCGCTACGACTCCAGCATAAACAGTCCACCACCGAAAAGCCAAGACCTCACCAAGACGACTTGGACCCGACGACGAAATCTCTCACCAGAGGCCGAGAGCAAAGCAGGTGGCCACGGAGATTGGGGATGAAGAGAGCAACAGAAAACAGCCAAGATGGTGCCCTCCGGCGCCGCACCGCCGGACGCCCAATCACCGGAGGCAGAAGAGCTCTTAGATCTACTTTCTCCTCTAACTTTCTCGGTGTAAGTTGATTAATTCTGTTCCTTCTCTCTATTAGAGGGCTAATTAATGCGAAATGGAAATGAAGCAAATTCATGTCCCAGTTAATTACTCAGTTAATGATTGATGCTTAGGACTTGCAGGATCAACATATTACATATTGAGAAAGTCCTCTCTTCCGTGGCTGCTCATCTGAGTTCATTAACCAGATTGTTATAAGACTTCATGAGGAGTTTTTCCTCCCTGGAGAAGTAATAATGGAGCAAGGAAGTGTTGTGGATCAACTTTACTTCGTTTGTCATGGTGTATTGGTAAGCTAATCTCAAATAAAACCCTTCAGTAATGTCTCAAAGTTAACAAGATTTTGTAACTTAAAACTCAGGAGGAGATAGGTACGGCTAAGGATGGATCTGAAGAGATAGTATCACTACTTCAACCAGATAACTCCTTTGGAGAGATCTCAATCCTCTGCAACATTCCTCAGCCTTACACAGTTCGAGTTTCCGAGCTGTGTAGGATTCTAAGGCTAGATAAGCAATCTTTCATGAACATCCTCGAGATATATTTCCACGATGGACGCAGGATTCTCAACAATCTGCTTGAAGGGAAAGAATCTAACGGCAGGATTAAGCAACTTGAATCAGATATAACCTTCCATATCAGTAAACAAGAGGCAGAGCTAGCTTTGAAGCTGAACAGCGCTGCTTTCTACGGTGATCTTTACCAGCTTAAGAGCTTGATTCGGGCTGGAGCTGACCCGAATAAAACAGATTATGATGGAAGATCGCCTTTGGTATGCATTTTTTAAAAAAAGCTTCTCGGTTTCTTGAAACATATCTAATATGTTTTCTTTATAACAGCATCTTGCAGCCTCTAGAGGATATGAAGATATTACATTGTATCTCATTCAAGAATCAGTAGATGTAAACATCAAAGATAAACTGGGGAACACGCCGTTACTAGAAGCAATCAAGAACGGGAACGATCGTGTTGCGGCGTTGCTTGTGAGAGAAGGCGCAACGTTGAGCATAGAGAACGCAGGGACTTTTCTTTGCACGGTGGTTGCGAAAGGAGACAGCGATTTCTTGAAACGGCTTCTCAGCAACGGGATTGATCCAAACTCTAAAGATTATGATCAGAGGACACCTCTTCACGTTGCTGCCTCTGAAGGATTGTATCTATTGGCAATGCAGTTGGTACAAGCTGGTGCCAATGTTCTTAAAAAAGACAGGTACATATATAATAAATTCTGATTCTTTATTTTACCAAATAAGTAGCTGAAGGCCGGATCTAAGATTTCGAGAAATATAAATATCCTAAAGAACTTTTAAAAAAAAGAGTTTTCATAATTTTTGGCCATATATACATGTGTCCAGTGTTTTATAGAGATGTGCCTAGATCCGGCTCTGAGTAGCAGTTTGTATTTGAATCAGGTGGGGAAACACTCCTCTAGATGAAGCACTAGTTTGTGGGAACAAGATGTTGATAAAACTACTAGAAGATGCCAAGATTTCTCAGATGTCTTCGTTTCTGAGTAGCTCCAAAGAGCTCAAAGGTAGTAGTTTATATTGAACTAACTAATGTTTCTAATTGAATGTTTTTAACGACATTAACGAGCTTGTTTTGAATGGTCTTCAGATAAAGTCTATAAGAAGAAATGTACAGTGTATTCTTCACATCCGAATGATTCCAAAGAGAAAAGAAGACGCGGGATTGTATTGTGGGTGCCTCGAAGCATCGATGAGCTTGTGAGAACTGCAGCGGAACAGCTGAATGTTCCGGAAGCTTCTTGTGTTTTGTCTGAAGATGAAGGTAAAATTATTGATGTAGAGTTGATAAGTGATGGACAAAACTGTATCTGACCGTTGAAACATAATGATTTTGAGACAAATATGAAAAAAAACAGAGTAAATACAAAAGAATTGTTTTGTTTGATTAAAATGATTTCTTCACGTTCTTCAAATGCATAGAAGAATCGACACAGTTTGTGTTCTCCATCTTGTTTCTACATCGGTTTAAGTTCCGCAACAGCTCGCTGGCTCTCTCTTTGGTCTTCTCCTCGCACCCGAGTTGCAAAACCACTAAGAGTTTCTCGAAGGCGCCGACTTGAAGAGCTTCGACCAACAGATGATCATCGCTCTTTCTCCATAGCTTCCAGAGAATAGAGACCGAGCATTGCGTCGCGAGATCTGACACGCGTAGAATCTTCTTCACTATAAGAGGAACGATCAAAGCGTTTTCAAGAACGTCTTCTCTGCTTTGCTCGTTGTCGCATACGACGTTTAGAACCACGAGGCATCTCTCGCAAACGCTCTTTTCGGCGTTGTTCACGATCATCTCTGCGATCAATGCGACCAAACCCAAGTTCACGAGTTTTAAAGCGGTCTTGTTGTCGCATGAGATGATTCTATATATTGCCATTATAGATGCTTTCGTCGAGCTTGTAGAGACAGAGTCTTTGATGATTTTTATTAATCCTTCGCAAGCTCCTTCGATGTCTGCTAACGCGTAGACAAACCTCTTGTCGATTGCAATGACCTCTCTGATGCAGAATATAGCGTTTTGCCTCGTTTTAGCGTCTGGAGCGTTCAAGAACAAGACGAGAGTGTTGAGGGAAGCAGTTGATCCCATCTTGGAGAAACCCTCTGTTCGGCTCAGAGGCAACCAAGAAGTTATAACAGACAAGACTTCCTCCAACAGACGCGCGTGTTCCCCGCGCGTCGACGCGAATCTTTGGAAGCAAGAAGTTAACTCCGAAACGACGCCGTATTGGAGCAGCCACTTCTTGTTCGTCTCTCCGTTGTCTCTTGCCAAGTTCTTGATTTTACTAACAATCTCCAAACACTCTGCATTTTCCTCGCGAGCCGTCGCGTTTTCAAGTCTCCGGCATATCTCGGCCGCATCACGCGGTGTCAACAGTGCGCGTGGTGACTGAACCAGCTCCGTTTCTGCTGATCGGAGCTGTGTCGGGAAGACTTTGGTTTCCGCGACGGAGGTATCGCCGGAAGTCAATAGTTTACGTCTGGCTTCTCTTTTCACTCCTCTTCTTGATCTCCATGGTAACACCATAATCTCTTCTTCTTTCCTTGTTTGGTTTCCTCTTTAAAAAAAAAAAGAAATGTTAGATAGGATTGTATAGATAAGAATGTTTCTTTTACGTGTTTATATATATACATGCATGTATGAGGTTTGGTAGTTATATATAATATACATAGGATAGGAGGACGTGGTCAAAGAGGTTGTATAAGCTTGAAAATATGAAAAGGTATGAAATGGAACACTTTGATTAATCTTTGAATTGGAATGTTGACCGTTGAAATCTTTGCAATTAGTATTCCAGGTCCTGATTTGTGACTTAAAAGTTTTTCAGCTGTTTTTTAATTACTATATTATTTTCATTTAAATAAAATTAAGAAAGATTAGTAATTAGATCATACCAAGAACCATTACAGTATTATAATAAACTATAGATCACGCGTGTTTTCCTTTAACTAAATGCATACTTTCAAAACATCAGTTGTCAATACTACTAATTAGCTCGAGGTATTTGGAATAGTTACGTTAATGAGTATAACGCACAGGACAAATAACAAAAGCGTTACAGTATTTGAAATTGACTGGGAAATATTGGACTCGACTATGTGAGACTCAATGTGTGAATAAGAAATAGTCATTATTGAAATAAAAAAATCGATTATACAGTGATTTTTTAGACCGCCGTGTAAAAAACCGAGTAAACGAAAGACTTTGGACCAAGGCGTGTGCGACTCGGGGCTGGGTCGCATTTCTGTCTCCGGGGTCCGTGTTTGTTTACTTTTCCCCCGCGTCATGGTTTCTCCAATCATGTTTCGATATAAATTATATATACGTGATAAGAAAGTTACGAGCATCTGTATATAAAGGTATATTCGATTTGACCCAATCAAAACCAATCTGAAAATGATGTTAACTATTAAATTTAAAATTACACACAAAAAATAAGCTATGCAATATGAACTCCAGAACAGGTCACTTCTTGGATTTTTAATGGGTTCAAAGTATTAATTGAAATATAAATGTCGCTACACATCTTCCATTTATGTGTAAGAAGTTGCATTGTGTGATCAACTGATTCGTAAACAGTTTCGTTTTAATTAAATGTTTGGTATACGAAACTGTTCCTTCTCTCTTTTTTTTTTTCCGTCAAAAGATATTCATTCAAACTTGAAAACCGAGGATCATACAAGGCTGGCGGCAAAACGAAATAGCCCCAGAAACTAAAGCCCATAGATAGCGGCAACTAGAGCCCACGCAGGGGCGACTTAAACCCATATAAGGGAGACTTGAAGGAAAAACTAAATCGATACTAACTCGATACTAACTCCAATAAACTCGGGATGAAACTACGCAAGCCACAATAAGGAGCAAAGCAGAAAATAAACAAGAGAAAAGGCCAACGATCGAGGAATACCGCTGCTGCCATTAGCCCTCCAGCCAGTACCCTCTACTGCCACACCCAAACCATCTCTATCGCACTCCATACGATAAGATTAAACACTACAAGGACTTCATAATTCGACAAGGGGGACCGTTTCCCGGTCCACGCACCTTGAATAAGATACCAACTTACGCCCAAAGAATGAAGCACACCCAAACACCTGAAACACAAGCCTTACCAACAGTACCTCTCCCCGAAACTGAAACTCAGGATGGGAGACGAGTAACAAGCAACCGACTGGCACAACCCTTGAGAAAAGACTGCTTTGCAACCACAAAAAACTCATACAACTCTTGGCCGCAAAAGAAACATAGACATCAAGGACCGAGGATGGGTTCGAGACGCTGAAAGGAGAAGCCTCCTCTTGGAAACCCTCCACCATCTCAAACCACAGACAGCGAGCTAATAAGGAGATAGATCCAAAACATCTACCAACAGCTAAACACAACTACAAACTAACATCCCCAATACAATCCTGACGGCAACACCGCGCCTCGACTCCAGCATAAACAGTCCACCACCGGAAAAGCCAAGACCTCACCGAAGACGACTTGGACCCGACGACGAAATCTCTCACCAGAGGCCGAGAGCAAAGCAGGTGGCCACGGGAGATTGGGGATGAAGAGAGCAACAGAAAACAGCCAAGATGGTGCCCTCCGGCGCCGGCACGCGCTCGGACGCGCCGCCCAATCGCCGGAGGCAGAAGAGCTCTTAGATCTACTTTCTCCCTCTAACTTTCTCTCGGTGTAAGTTGATTAATTCTGTTCCTTCTCTCTATTAGAGGGCTAATTAATGCGAAATGGAAATGAAGCAAATTCATGTCCCAGTTAATTACTCAGTTAATGATTGATGCTTAGGACTTGCAGGATCAACATATTACATAGTGATAATAAGCTATGCATCTTTTCTTACTGGCATGTATCGATGGTTTGTCTTTACAAAGAAGTTGTTGTATCGCTTTTGAGGCACACAGGCGAGATTTCTGCTGAAATAATAATCTCAGCAAGACAATTGGAAAACAAAATTTATAATTATCTCACACCCAGCACAATAAAAATAAGTGAATTAATATGAACTTCCATAAACCAACTCCATGGAATAGAAGATTTCCATGTAAGAGAATTTGTCACAGAAGTTCAGATTCAATCTTGTCATCTTCCGACACAAATTTGGCACAGAGATATTACCTATTTGCTTTATAGATGACTTTAAGCTTAGATTCTCCGACATACAGATTTCGAGAAATATAAATATCCTAAAGAACTTTTAAAAAAGAGTTTTCATAATTTTGGCCATATATACATGTGTCCAGTGTTTTATAGAGATGTGCCTAGATCCGGCTCTGAGTAGCAGTTTGTATTTGAATCAGGTGGGGAAACACTCCTCTAGATGAAGCACTAGTTTGTGGGAACAAGATGTTGATAAAACTACTAGAAGATGCCAAGATTTCTCAGATGTCTTCGTTTCTGAGTAGCTCCAAAGAGCTCAAAGGTAGTAGTTTATATTGAACTAACTAATGTTTCTAATTGAATGTTTTAACGACATTAACGAGCTTGTTTTGAATGGTCTTCAGATAAAGTCTATAAGAAGAAATGTACAGTGTATTCTTCACATCCGAATGATTCCAAAGAGAAAAGAAGACGCGGGATTGTATTGTGGGTGCCTCGAAGCATCGATGAGCTTGTGAGAACTGCAGCGGAACAGCTGAATGTTCCGGAAGCTTCTTGTGTTTTGTCTGAAGATGAAGGTAAAATTATTGATGTAGAGTTGATAAGTGATGGACAAAAACTGTATCTGACCGTTGAAACATAATGATTTTGAGACAAATATGAAAAAAAAAACAGAGTAAATACAAAAAGAATTGTTTTGTTTGATTAAAATGATTTTTTGACGTTCTTCAAATGCATCGAAGAGTCGACACAGTTTGTGTTCTCGATCTTGTTTCTACATCGGTTTAAGTTCCGCAACAGCTCGCTGGCTCTCTCTTTGGTCTTCTCCTCGCACCCGAGTTGCAAAACCACTAAGAGTTTCTCGAAGGCGCCGACTTGAAGAGCTTCGACCAACAGATGATCATCGCTCTTTCTCCATAGCTTCCAGAGAATAGAGACCGAGCATTGCGTCGCGAGATCTGACACGCGTAGAAGCTTCTTCACTAGAAGAGGAACGATCAGAGCGTTTTTAAGAACGTCTTCCCTGCTTTGCTCGTTGTCGCATATGACGTTTAGAACCACGAGACATCTCTCGCAAACGCTCTTTTCCGCGTTGTTCACGATCATCTCCGCGATGGATGCGACCAAACCCAACTTCGCGAGTGTTGCGGTGGTCTTGTTGTCGCATGAGATGATTCTATATATTGCCATTATAGATGCTTTCGTCGAGCTTGTAGAGACAGAGTCTTTGATGATTTTTATTAATCCTTCGCAAGCTCCTTCGATGTCTGCTAACGCGTAGACAAACCTCTTGTCGATTGCAATAACCTCTCTGATAATAAACAGAGCGTTTTGCCTCGTTTTAGCGTCTGGAGCGTTCAAGAACAAGACGAGAGTGTTGAGGGAAGCAGTTGATCCCATCTTGGAGAAACCCTCTGTTCGACTCAGAGGCAACCACGAAGAGAGAAGTGACAAGACCTCCTCCAACAGACGCGCGTGTTCCTCTCGCGTAGACGCGAATCTTTGGAAGCAAGAAGTTAACGCCGAAACGACACCGTTTTGGAGCAAACACTTCTTGTTCGTCTCTCTATTGTCTCTTACCGAGTTCTTGATTTTACTAACAATCTCCAAACACTCTGCATTTTCCTCGCGAGCCGTCGCGTTTTCAAGTCTCCGGCATATCTCAACCGCATCACGCGGTGTCAACGGCGCGCGCGGTGACTGAACCAGCTCCGTTTCTGCTGATCGGAGCTGTGTCGGAAGACTTTGGTTTCCGCGACGGAGGTATCGCCGGAAGTCAATAGTTTACGTCTGGCTTCTCTTTCCTCCTCTTGATCTCCATGGTAACACCATAACTTCGTCTTCTTTCTTTGTTTGGTTTGCTCTTACAAATTGAAATACTTTTCTGTTAGATGTGATTGTATAAATAAGAATGTTTCTTTTACGTGTTTACATATATACATGCATGAGGTTTGGTCGTTATATATATACATGCATGAGGTTTGGTCGTTATATATATACACATAGAGGTGGTCAAAGGTTGTATAAGCTTGAAAATATGAAAAGGTATGAAATGGAAAACTTTGATTAATCTTTGTGAACTGTTTTGGAATGTTGACCGTTGAAATCTTTGCAATTCGTTTCTAGGTCCTGATTTGTGACGCTTTTTAGCTGTTTTTTTAATTACTGTATTATTTTCATTTAAATAAAAGAGCCTCTAAATAAAATCAAGAAAGCTTATTAGTAATTAGATCATACCAAGAACCATTACAGTATTATAATAAACTATAGATCACGCGTGTTTTCCTTTAACTAAATGCATACTTTCGGTTTTTATTACATCAGTTGTCAATACTACTAATTAGCTCGAGGTATTTGGAATAGTTACGTTAATGAGTATAACGCACAGGACAAATAACAAAAGCGTTACAGTATTTGAAATTGACTGGGAAATATTGGACTCGACTATGTGAGACTCAATGTGTGAATAAGAAATAGTCATTATTGAAATAAAAAATCGACTAAAATTGTGAGTTTTAGACCGTCATGTAAAAACCGAGTAAACGAAAGACTTTGGACCAAGGCGTGTGCGACTCGGGGCTGGGTCGCATTTCTGTCTCCGGGGTCCGTGTTTGTTTACTTTTCCCCCGCGTCATGGTTTCTCCAATCATGTTTCGATATAAATTATATATACGTGATAAGAAAGTTACGAGCATCTGTATATAAAGGTATATTCGATTTGACCCAATCAAAACCAATCTGAAAATGATGTTAACTATTAAATTTAAAATTACACACAAAAATAAGCTATGCAATATGAACTCCAGAACAGGTCACTTCTTGGATTTTAATGGGTTCAAAGTATTAATTGAAATATAAATGTCGCTACACATCTTCCATTTATGTGTAAGAAGTTGCATTGTGTGATCAACTGATTCGTAAACAGTTTCGTTTTAATTAAATGTTTGGTATACGAAACTGTTCCTTCTCTCTTTTTTTCCGTCAAAAGATATTCATTCAAACTTGAAAACCGAGGATCATACAAGGCTGGCGGCAAAACGAAATAGCCCGAAACTAAAGCCCATAGATAGCGGTAACTAGATACCAGGACTTAAACCCATATAAGGGAGACTTGAAGGAAAAACTAAATCGATACTAACTCGATACTAACTCCAATAAACTCGGGATGAAACTACGCAAGCCACAATAAGGAGCAAAGCAGAAAATAAACAAGAGAAAAGGCCAACGATCGAGGAATACCGCTGCTGCCATTAGCCCTCCAGCCAGTACCCTCTACGCCACACCCAAACCATCTCTATCGCACTCCATACGATAAGATTAAACACTACAAGGACTTCATAATTCGACAAGGGGACCGTTTCCGGTCCACGACCTTGAATAAGATACCAACTTACGCCCAAAGAATGAAGCACACCCAAACACCTGAAACACAAGCCTTACCAACGGTACCTCTCCCGAAACTGAAACTCGGGATGGGAGACGAAGTAACAAGCAACCGACGGCACAACCCTTGAGAAAGACTGCTTTGCAACCACAAAAACTCATACAACTCTTGGCCGAAAAGAAACATAGACATCAAGGACCGAGGATGGGTTCGAGACGCTGAAAGGAGAAGCCTCCTCTTGAAACCCTCCACCATCTCAAACCACAGACAGCGAGCTAATAAGGAGATAGATCCAAAACATCTACCAACAGCTAAACACAACTACAAACTAACATCCCCAATACAATCCTGACGGCAACACCGCTACGACTCCAGCATAAACAGTCCACCACGGAAAAGCCAAGACCTCACGAAGGCGACTTGGACCCGACGACGAAATCTCTCACCAGAGGCCGAGAGCAAAGCAGGTGGCCACGGAGATTGGGGATGAAGAGAGCAACAGAAAACAGCCAAGATGGTGCCCTCCCGTACCGACACCTTCGGGCCTTAATCGCCGGAGGCAGAAGAGCTCTTAGATCTACTTTCTCCCTCTAACTTTCTCTCGGTGTAAGTTGATTAATTCTGTTCCTTCTCTCTATTAGAGGGCTAATTAATGCGAAATGGAAATGAAGCAAATTCATGTCCCAGTTAATTACTCAGTTAATGATTGATGCTTAGGACTTGCAGGATCAACATATTACATAGTGATAATAAGCTATGCATCTTTTCTTACTGGCATGTATCGATGGTTTTGTCTTTACAAAGAAGTTGTTGTATCGCTTTTGAGGCACACAGGCGAGATTTCTGCTGAAATAATAATCTCAGCAAGACAATTGGAAAACAAAATTTATAATTATCTCACACCCAGCACAATAAAAAAATAAGTGAATTAATATGAACTTCCATAAACCAACTCCATGGAATAGAAGATTTCCATGTAAGAGAATTTGTCACAGAAGTTCAGATTCAATCTTGTCATCTTCCGACACAAATTTGGCACAGAGATATTACCTATTTGCTTTATAGATGACTTTAAGCTTAGATTCTCCGACATACACATAGCGCGAAACATATGAAAAACAAATTTGATAAAATGTAACATGTGTTTCCTCCGAAGAACTACTCCATGGAAGAAAAAGACTTCCACGAAGATAATGTCACGGAGGTTGAATAAACTGATGTTGTCATCTTCCGACACAAAATTGATACAAAATTATAGCCTATCTTGCTTTGTAGATGACCTCATAAATACAGAGGATCTATAAGAAATTTTTTAAAAAACTAACAATTAACGAAGCTTTCAAACGGAAACAAGAACCCCTAATTCACAGAAAACTGAGATTGAAGGAAGTTGATGACGAAACCATAACTTATATACTCATGGCTGTTTAGGGCAAACCCATTGAGTGAACCAAAACAGTGCCGCTTGATAACAATATTGGGCTTTTATTTGTTCAATATTTAGTTTGGGCTGAACTTATTCCTATTGGGCTAAATAGGCTCGCAAGACAACAAAAGTAGTGACGACGACGCTGATCTGTACTCTTTGTACGTTATTCGTTCTCATTACCAACGCTTTTAGTTTGTTGTAGTGGAGCTATTGGATTCATGCTCCTTTTTTGACAAAAATAAAAGAAAGGTGCGAACACGAGGATTGTTAGAAATCGAAAAAGTAATATAAAAATCCAATGTGTAATAATAGTATGATAAAAGTAATAAGAAGATTACAAACCAGATGATCTTAAACGGTAATACAATATATTTACCTTATTATTTCCTCCAAAGCCAAATTTGAGGAAATTACTTTTATTCACCTGATTCGCCAAATGAATATTACAACAATGGCGATCCGATCAGATATTAGTTGTATAATCACCTCCTCTATACATTATTAATATAAAATGCTTTCAGATTAAAATGATTGTAAAACGAGAATTTACAAAGCTCTTTTCTTCACTCACTGTTGTGTAGTATCAGTTGGTAGTGTCTTCACCAGAGGTGGTGGTTGTTGCTTGTCTCGTTTTAGCGTCTGGAGCGTTCAGGAACCGCACGAGAGTGTTGAGGGAAGCCGTTGAACCCATCTTGGAGAAACCCTCTGTTCGACTCAGAGGCAACCACGAAGAGAGAAGTGACAAGACCTCCTCCAACAGACGCGCGTGTTCCTCTCGCGTAGACGCGAATCTTTGGAAGCAAGAAGTTAACGCCGAAACGACTCCGTTTTGGAAGACACTTCTTGTTCGTCTCTATTGTCTCTTACCGAGTTCTTGATTTTACTAACAATCTCCAAACACTCTGCATTTTCCTCGCGAGCCGTCGCGTTTTCGAGTCTCCGACATATCTCGGCCGCATCACGCGGTGTCAACAGTGCGCGTGGTGACTGAACCAGCTCCGTTTCTGCTGATCGGAGCTGTGTCGGGAAGACTTTGGTTTCCGCGACGGAGGTATCGCCGGAAGTCGATAGGTTACGTCTCTCTGCTCTTTTCCTTCCTCCTCTTGATCTCCATGGTAACACCATAATCTCTTCTTCTTTCCTTGTTTGGTTTCCTCTTTAAAAAAAAAAAGAAATGTTAGATAGGATTGTATAGATAAGAATGTTTCTTTTACGTGTTTATATATATACATGCATGTATGAGGTTTGGTAGGTACATATTATATACGTAGAAGGACGTGGTCAAAGGTTGTATAAGCTTGAAATATGAAAAGGTATGAAATGGAACACTTTGATTAATCTTTGAATTGGAATGTTGACCGTTGAAATCTTTGCAATTAGTATTCCAGGTCCTGATTTGTGACTTAAAAGTTTTTCAGCTGTTTTTTAATTACTATATTATTTTCATTTAAATAAAAGAGCCTCTAAATAAAATCAAGAAAGCTTATTAGTAATTAGATCATACCAAGAACCATACAGTGTTATAATAACCTATAGATCACGCGTGTTTTCCCTTAACTAATTGTATACTTTCAAAACATCAGTTTGTTGTCAGTAATACTAATTAGCTCGAGGTATTTGGAATAGTTACGTTAATGAGAATAACGCACAGGACAAATAACAAAAGCGTTACAGTATTTGAAATTGACTGGGAAATATTGGACTCGACTATGTGAGACTCATTGTGTGAATAAAAGAAATAGTCATTATTGAAATAAAAATCGACTAAAAATTGTGAGTTTTTAGACCGTCATGTAAAAAAAAACCGAGTAAACGAAAGACTTTTGGACCAAGGCGTGTGCGACTCGGGCTGGGTCGCATTTCTGTCTCCGCGGTCCGTGTTTTGTTTACTTTTCCCCCGCGTCATGGTTTCTCCAATCATGTTTCGATATAAATTATATATACGTGATAAGAAAGTTACGAGCATCTGTATATAAAGGTATATTCGATTTGACCCAATCAAAACCAATCTGAAAATGATGTTAACTATTAAATTTAAAATTACACACAAAAATAAGCTATGCAATATGAACTCCAGAACAGGTCACTTCTTGGATTTTAATGGGTTCAAAGTATTAATTGAAATATAAATGTCGCTACACATCTTCCATTTACTTGTACAAGTCCATGTATTGTAGGGTCAAATGATTAGTGCACGGTTTCGTTCAAATCACTCCTTTGGTATATGAAACTGTAAGTGCTCTATTAGAGAGCCAATTAATGCAAACTGTAATGAAGCAAATTCATGTCTAGATTCGTTAGACAGTTTGGGGTTGATGGTTAGGCCTTGCAGGATCAAATCTAACACATTATGTAGTATTGATAAGCTCGGCCTAATTTGTTACTGGTATGTATCAATGGTTTTGTCTTTACAAAGAAGTTGTTGCTTCACTGCTGAAATAATGATCTCAGCAAGACAATTCCATAACAAAATTTATAATTATCCCACAGCCAACACATTCAGAATATCAGATTAATTAATATGAACCTCCATATACCAACTCCAAGGAACAGAAGATTTCCATGAAGAAAAATTGTAATGGAGGTTCAGATTCAATATTGTCATCTTCCGACACAAATTTGGTACAGAGATATAACCTATTTGCTTTATAGATGACTTTAAACTTAGATTTTCCGACATAGACTAGCACAAATATGGGAAAACAATTATGATAAAGTGTAATAGTGTTTCCTCCAAAGAACTACTCCATGGAAGAGAAAGACTTCCATGAAGATAATGTCATGGAGGTTGAATGAACTGATGTTGTCATCTTCCGACACAAAATTGATACAAAATTATAGCCTATTTTGCTTTGTAGATGACCTCAGAGATTATATAAGTAAAAAAAAAAAAAAACTAAAAAAAACGAAGCTTTCAAACACAACCAGAGATCCTAGATCATAGAAACTGAGATTGAAGGAAAGAGGGATGAACACATAAGCTATATACTCATAGCTGTTTAGGGCAAACCCATTGAGTGAAGCAAACGACGCCGCTTAATAATAAATTGGGCTTTTGTTTGTTCAATATTTAATATGGGCTGAACTTGTTCCTATTGGGCTATATAGGCTCGCTAGACAACAAAAGTAGTGACGACTACGCTGATCTGGAATTTTTTTTCCCCTCAAGCTGATTCAGCTTCGACGACGATTGATGAGAAATAGAGAGATCTTTCTACGTCATTCGATTTCATTACCAAAGCTTAGTTTGTTGTAGTGGAGCTATTGGATTCATGCTCCTTTTTTGACAAAAATAAAATGCAAACACCAGGACTGTTAAAAAGACAGATATTGAAAAAAGAAATATGAAAAGTCAACAGTAATAATATGAAAAAAGTGTATATGAAAAGTCAACAGTAATAATATGAAAAAAGTGTATATGAAAAGTCAACAGTAATAATATGATAAATCTTGAACCGGTAGTAAGATTGTAAGAAGATTATATAGGACGTTCAAAAAAAAAAACCATTGTGTACCTTATTATTTCCTCCAAAGTCAAAATATGAGGAAATTACTTTTATTCACCTGATTCACCAAATGAATATTACAACAATGGCGATCAGATCAGATATTACTTGTATAAATCACCTCCTCTATACATTATTAATATAAATGCTTCAGATTAAATGAGAAAGACAAGAATTTACAGATTCCTCTCTGAAAAATCAAAGTTTTTTGAAGCTCTCTTCTTCACTCAATGCTGCTGTGTATCAGTTGGTAGTGTCTTCCCCAGAGGTAGTTGCTTGTCTTGTTTCAGACACTGAGACTCTTCTGGAATGTCCACCTGATGTTTCCACAACCTCATCTGTCTCTGAAGCCGTGTTGTCGTATGCGAATACTTCCATTGGGTGATGAAATTTACAGCTTGGACCAAACTTGCAGATTCCATAGCGACTATAGAACACACACAACGGTTCTCCCTATATCCAAATCAAAAGAAAACAATTAGAACCGAGTTCTATTCTAATTAAAGTGCATCGTTGTTGAAGGGAGCTTACAGGGCGTAAAGGTAGGCCAATGGGACTTAAGAGACAATCAGGAGGAGGAGCTTGTCTATCTCTAGGATGATGAAACTTGCAAACTGTGCCAAATTTGCAGTCTCCTGTCTTCATGTAGAATTGGCATTCAGGTTGTCCTGGTCTCTCCGGGAAAACGCTTTCACTTGGTAATGCATAGAACCCTCCTAATGGAACAGAGGATGCCGTATTGAGACCAGAGACTGACCCTTGAGACTGAGAGCCAGCCTCGTTTTGCTGCATGTTTCTGTAGTTGGTGTGATCATTTCCAGTACCTGAAGGAGAAACTGAGCCGAGCTGACCCGAATAAAACAGATTATGATGGAAGATCGCCTTTGGTATGCATTTTTAAAAAGCTTCTCGGTTTCTTGAAACATATCTAATATGTTTTCTTTATAACAGCATCTTGCAGCCTCTAGAGGATATGAAGATATTACATTGTATCTCATTCAAGAATCAGTAGATGTAAACATCAAAGATAAACTGGGGAACACGCCGTTACTAGAAGCAATCAAGAACGGGAACGATCGTGTTGCGGCGTTGCTTGTGAGAGAAGGCGCAACGTTGAGCATAGAGAACGCAGGGACTTTTCTTTGCACGGTGGTTGCGAAAGGAGACAGCGATTTCTTGAAACGGCTTCTCAGCAACGGATTGATCCAAACTCTAAAGATTATGATCAGAGGACACCTCTTCACGTTGCTGCCTCTGAAGGATTGTATCTATTGGCAATGCAGTTGGTACAAGCTGGTGCCAATGTTCTTAAAAAGACAGGTACATATATAATAAATTCTGATTCTTTATTTTACCAAATAAGTAGCTGAAGGCCGGATCTAAGATTTCGAGAAATATAAATATCCTAAAGAACTTTTAAAAAAGAGTTTTCATAATTTTGGCCATATATACATGTGTCCAGTGTTTTATAGAGATGTGCCTAGATCCGGCTCTGAGTAGCAGTTTGTATTTGAATCAGGTGGGGAAACACTCCTCTAGATGAAGCACTAGTTTGTGGGAACAAGATGTTGATAAAACTACTAGAAGATGCCAAGATTTCTCAGATGTCTTCGTTTCTGAGTAGCTCCAAAGAGCTCAAAGGTAGTAGTTTATATTGAACTAACTAATGTTTCTAATTGAATGTTTTAACGACATTAACGAGCTTGTTTTGAATGGTCTTCAGATAAAGTCTATAAGAAGAAATGTACAGTGTATTCTTCACATCCGAATGATTCCAAAGAGAAAAGAAGACGCGGGATTGTATTGTGGGTGCCTCGAAGCATCGATGAGCTTGTGAGAACTGCAGCGGAACAGCTGAATGTTCCGGAAGCTTCTTGTGTTTTGTCTGAAGATGAAGGTAAAATTATTGATGTAGAGTTGATAAGTGATGGACAAAACTGTATCTGACCGTTGAAACATAATGATTTTGAGACAAATATGAAAAAAAACAGAGTAAATACAAAAGAATTGTTTTGTTTGATTAAAATGATTTTTGACGTTCTTCAAATGCATCGAAGAGTCGACACAGTTTGTGTTCTCGATCTTGTTTCTACATCGGTTTAAGTTCCGCAACAGCTCGCTGGCTCTCTTTGGTCTTCTCCTCGCACCCGAGTTGCAAAACCACTAAGAGTTTCTCGAAGGCGCCGACTTGAAGAGCTTCGACCAACAGATGATCATCGCTCTTTCTCCATAGCTTCCAGAGAATAGAGACCGAGCATTGCGTCGCGAGATCTGACACGCGTAGAAGCTTCTTCACTAGAAGAGGAACGATCAGAGCGTTTTTAAGAACGTCTTCCCTGCTTTGCTCGTTGTCGCATATGACGTTTAGAACCACGAGACATCTCTCGCAAACGCTCTTTTCCGCGTTGTTCACGATCATCTCCGCGATGGATGCGACCAAACCCAACTTCGCGAGTGTTGCGGTGGTCTTGTTGTCGCATGAGATCACTCTATAAATAGTCATTAGAGATGCTTTCGTCGAGCTTGTGGAAACAGAGTCTTTGATGATCTTTATCAATCCTTCGCAAGCTCCTTCGATGTCTGTTAACGCGTAGACGTACCTCTTGTCTATTGCAATGACCTCTCTGATGCAGAATATAGCGTTTTGCCTCGTTTTAGCGTCTGGAGCGTTCAGGAACCGCACGAGAGTGTTGAGGGAAGCCGTTGAACCCATCTTGGAGAAACCCTCTGTTCGACTCAGAGGCAACCACGAAGAGAGAAGTGACAAGACCTCCTCCAACAGACGCGCGTGTTCCTCTCGCGTAGACGCGAATCTTTGGAAGCAAGAAGTTAACGCCGAAACGACTCCGTTTTGGAGAAGACACTTCTTGTTCGTCTCTCTATTGTCTCTTACCGAGTTCTTGATTTTACTAACAATCTCCAAACACTCTGCATTTTCCTCGCGAGCCGTCGCGTTTTCGAGTCTCCGACATATCTCGGCCGCATCACGCGGTGTCAACAGTGCGCGTGGTGACTGAACCAGCTCCGTTTCTGCTGATCGGAGCTGTGTCGGGAAGACTTTGGTTTCCGCGACGGAGGTATCGCCGGAAGTCAATAGTTTACGTCTGGCTTCTTTTCACTCCTCTTCTTGATCTCCATGGTAACACCATAATCTCTTCTTCTTTCCTTGTTTGGTTTCTTTAAAAAAAAGAAATGTTAGATAGGATTGTATAGATAAGAATGTTTCTTTTACGTGTTTATATATATACATGCATGTATGAGGTTTGGTAGGTACATATTATATACGTAGAAGGACGTGGTCAAAGGTTGTATAAGCTTGAAATATGAAAAGGTATGAAATGGAACACTTTGATTAATCTTTGAATTGGAATGTTGACCGTTGAAATCTTTGCAATTAGTATTCCAGGTCCTGATTTGTGACTTAAAAGTTTTTCAGCTGTTTTTAATTACTATATTATTTTCATTTAAATAAAAGAGCCTCTAAATAAAATCAAGAAAGCTTATTAGTAATTAGATCATACCAAGAACCATACAGTGTTATAATAACCTATAGATCACGCGTGTTTTCCTTAACTAATTGTATACTTTCAAAACATCAGTTTGTTGTCAGTAATACTAATTAGCTCGAGGTATTTGGAATAGTTACGTTAATGAGAATAACGCACAGGACAAATAACAAAAGCGTTACAGTATTTGAAATTGACTGGGAAATATTGGACTCGACTATGTGAGACTCATTGTGTGAATAAAAGAAATAGTCATTATTGAAATAAAAATCGACTAAAAATTGTGAGTTTTTAGACCGTCATGTAAAAAAAAACCGAGTAAACGAAAGACTTTTGGACCAAGGCGTGTGCGACTCGGGCTGGGTCGCATTTCTGTCTCCGCGGTCCGTGTTTTGTTTACTTTTCCCCCGCGTCATGGTTTCTCCAATCATGTTTCGATATAAATTATATATACGTGATAAGAAAGTTACGAGCATCTGTATATAAAGGTATATTCGATTTGACCCAATCAAAACCAATCTGAAAATGATGTTAACTATTAAATTTAAAATTACACACAAAAAATAAGCTATGCAATATGAACTCCAGAACAGGTCACTTCTTGGATTTTTAATGGGTTCAAAGTATTAATTGAAATATAAATGTCGCTACACATCTTCCATTTATGTGTAAGAAGTTGCATTGTGTGATCAACTGATTCGTAAACAGTTTCGTTTTAATTAAATGTTTGGTATACGAAACTGTTCCTTCTCTCTTTTTTTTTTTCCGTCAAAAGATATTCATTCAAACTTGAAAACCGAGGATCATACAAGGCTGGCGGCAAAACGAAATAGCCCCAGAAACTAAAGCCCATAGATAGCGGCAACTAGAGCCACGCAGGGCTTACTTAAACCCATATAAGGGAGACTTGAAGGAAAAACTAAATCGATACTAACTCGATACTAACTCCAATAAACTCGGGATGAAACTACGCAGCCACAATAAGGAGCAAAGCAGAAAATAAACAAGAGAAAAGGCCAACGATCGAGGAATACCGCTGCCATTAGCCCTCCAGCCAGTACCCTCATCGCCACACCCAAACCATCTCTATCGCACTCCATACGATAAGATTAAACACTACAAGGACTTCATAATTCGACAAGGGGACCGCTTCCGGTCCACGCACCTTGAATAAGATACCAACTTACCAAAGAATGAAGCACACCCAAACACCTGAAACACAAGCCTTACCAATGTATTCTCCGAAACTGAAACTCGGGATGGGAGACGAGTAACAAGCAACCGACTGGCACAACCCTTGAGAAAGACTGCTTTGCAACCACAAAAAACTCATACAACTCTTGGCCGCAAAAGAAACATAGACATCAAGGACCGAGGATGGGTTCGAGACGCTGAAAGGAGAAGCCTCCTCTTGGAAACCCTCCACCATCTCAAACCACAGACAGCGAGCTAATAAGGAGATAGATCCAAAACATCTACCAACAGCTAAACACAACTACAAACTAACATCCCCAATACAATCCTGACGGCAACACCGCGCCTCGACTCCAGCATAAACAGTCCACCACCGGAAAAGCCAAGACCTCACCGAAGACGACTTGGACCCGACGACGAAATCTCTCACCAGAGGCCGAGAGCAAAGCAGGTGGCCACGGGAGATTGGGGATGAAGAGAGCAACAGAAAACAGCCAAGATGGTGCCCTCCCGTACCGACACCTTCGGGCCTTAATCGCCGGAGGCAGAAGAGCTCTTAGATCTACTTTCTCCTCTAACTTTCTCTCGGTGTAAGTTGATTAATTCTGTTCCTTCTCTCTATTAGAGGGCTAATTAATGCGAAATGGAAATGAAGCAAATTCATGTCCCAGTTAATTACTCAGTTAATGATTGATGCTTAGGACTTGCAGGATCAACATATTACATAGTGATAATAAGCTATGCATCTTTTCTTACTGGCATGTATCGATGGTTTGTCTTTTACAAAGAAGTTGTTGTATCGCTTTTGAGGCACACAGGCGAGATTTCTGCTGAAATAATAATCTCAGCAAGACAATTGGAAAACAAAATTTATAATTATCTCACACCCAGCACAATAAAAAAATAAGTGAATTAATATGAACTTCCATAAACCAACTCCATGGAATAGAAGATTTCCATGTAAGAGAATTTGTCACAGAAGTTCAGATTCAATCTTGTCATCTTCCGACACAAATTTGGCACAGAGATATTACCTATTTGCTTTATAGATGACTTTAAGCTTAGATTCTCCGACATACACATAGCGCGAAACATATGAAAAACAAATTTGATAAAATGTAACATGTGTTTCCTCCGAAGAACTACTCCATGGAAGAAAAAGACTTCCACGAAGATAATGTCACGGAGGTTGAATAAACTGATGTTGTCATCTTCCGACACAAAATTGATACAAAATTATAGCCTATCTTGCTTTGTAGATGACCTCATAAATACAGAGGATCTATAAGAAATTTTTTAAAAAACTAACAATTAACGAAGCTTTCAAACGGAAACAAGAACCCCTAATTCACAGAAAACTGAGATTGAAGGAAGTTGATGACGAAACCATAACTTATATACTCATGGCTGTTTAGGGCAACCCCATTGAGTGAACCAAAACAGTGCCGCTTGATAACAATATTGGGCTTTTATTTGTTCAATATTTAGTTTGGGCTGAACTTATTCCTATTGGGCTAAATAGGCTCGCAAGACAACAAAAGTAGTGACGACGACGCTGATCTGTACTCTTTGTACGTTATTCGTTCTCATTACCAACGCTTTTAGTTTGTTGTAGTGGAGCTATTGATTCATGCTCCTTTTTGACAAAAATAAAAGAAAGGTGCGAACACGAGGATTGTTAGAAATCGAAAAAGTAATATAAAAATCCAATGTGTAATAATAGTATGATAAAAGTAATAAGAAGATTACAAACCAGATGATCTTAAACGGTAATACAATATATTTACCTTATTATTTCCTCCAAAGCCAAATTTGAGGAAATTACTTTTATTCACCTGATTCGCCAAATGAATATTACAACAATGGCGATCCGATCAGATATTAGTTGTATAATCACCTCCTCTATACATTATTAATATAAAATGCTTTCAGATTAAAATGATTGTAAAACGAGAATTTACAAAGCTCTTTTCTTCACTCACTGTTGTGTAGTATCAGTTGGTAGTGTCTTCACCAGAGGTGGTGGTTGTTGCTTGTCTTGTTTCAGACACTGAGAGTCTTCTGGAATGTCCACTTGATGTTTCCACAACCTCGTCTGTCTCTGTGAATACTTCCATTGGGTGATGAAATTTACAGCTTGGACCAAATTTGCAGATTCCATAGCGACTATAGAACACACACAACGGTTCTCCCTGTATCCAAATCAAAAGAAAACAATTGAGAACCGAGTTCTATTCTAATTAAAGTGCATCGTTGTTGAAGGGAGCTTACAGGGCGTAAAGGGAGGCCAATGGGACTTAAGAGACAATCAGGAGAAGGAGCTTGTCTATCTCTAGGATGATGGAACTTGCAAACTGTGCCAAATTTGCAGTCTCCTGTCTTCATGTAGAATTGACATTCTGGTTGTCCTGGTCTCTCCGGGAAAACGTTTTCACTTGGTAATGCATAGAACCCTCCTAATGGAACAGAGGAGCCTGTATTGAGACCCGAGAATGATCCTTGAGACTGAGAGCCGGACTCTTTGATCTCGCTCTGCTGCAAGTTTCTGTAGTTGTTGTAATCATTTGCGGTACCTGAAGGAGAAACTGAGCCGAGCTGACCCTGAAGAAATATCGAGAAAAAAAGATCAAACGCATGTTGTTAAGCAGTGTTGTTTGTTGGACACAACTTACGCTGTATGGGTTCCATCCTTGTACTGGTACAACTCCTTGAGGCACAAGCAACGGGGTGTATCCAGAGGGATCTTGCCATCGAGGGCTGGGAATAAAAGATGCTCTTGACCAAGGATAAGACTGCTGTTGGCCTGAAGTAGGAACCATGAGGTTGGTTGTTGGTTGAGGCTGAGGATGGTTGAATTTACAAGTAGCACCAAATTTACAGTGTCCGGTTCTTAGAAAATAAGCACAATCAACCTCATTCTGCATTTTTCAACAAGAGAGATGAAACAATGGCAAGTGTGATGACTGAAATCAGAAATGTCTATTACAAAAAAAAAGTCAAAACATACTGAGCGTAGAGGATAGCCTAACATGTTGAGTGAGACTCTTCCAGCAATCCCAGCTTTGTTCCTAGGATGATGAAACTTACATGTTACTCCAAACTTGCAGGTTCCTGTCTTCAAATAGTACTACACAACCACCCAAAACACACAGCATACAATGTAAGATGGTCTGTGCAAGAAGATGTACACATGTGGATGGATACTAAAGCTTGAGAAAATGCTAATTAATTAACAGAGGAAACAAAACTCTTTCATTTTTGTAAGAGGGAAGAACATTCAATAACCTCGCATTCAGGCTGACCAATCCTTTCAGGGTATTCTCCTCTCATCCTTGCAGTGGCTATAACCTAAAAAAGACATCAAAACACTCTCAAAAAGGCTTCCAGCTTTGGATCCGACCAAACACATCTCTAAACTCCAAAACTGAACAAAGAAACACAAAAAACATATGGTACCAGTTCACGATCAGGAGGATGATTGAAGCGACAAGTGGAGCCAAATCTACAAAGACCAGTTCGGATGTAATAAGAACAATCAGGCTCTCCTGGTCGTTCCGGGTAAGAGCCTGCTTCAATTGTTTCATCTGGACTCAAATTCATTTGCCACATTGCCTCTGATCAGAATTAAAAATAGAAACAGAGCTCTAGATTAAACCCAATTTGTAAAAAGAATCAAAATTTATTTCTGATCAAAAACTGGAAAAAGAAGAGGAAGAAGAAAATTGATGGGACCTTGAGTCATCAGAGGTGAAAGAGAGGACATAGGAACTCCGGCGTTAAAATCCATAGGCGTGAAGAGGAATGTCTCCGAAGATGATGATGAAGATGAGCATAAGACATTATACTGTCATCACTCTGCAATGATTCGCCGATTAACGAATCGTAATTCCTCTTACAAGAAAAAGAGAGTAGTGACAATGGACATAGATGAAGAAGACGAATCGAGTGAACAGAGAGACAGAGGAGAGAGAGGAAAAAAAGCTAAAAAATCGTTCTCGTCTCACCTCCACACAAAAGATACAAGAAATTCAGTGAAAAATTTATTAATTAATTAATTAAAAGTTGATGCAAGCAGGAAGACGAAACTACCCCTACCACCGATGTTTTTGGCTGCCACTTTTATTTTATCTTCTCCACCTAAATTGGACGGTAGAGAACAAGTCGCACAATTTTTATTATTTTGTTTCATTATCTTTGTCCTCTTCTGTTGTATGGTTCATTCATACAATATACTACTACTTATTAAAAAACCAAACCAAACCAAAAGTCTTACACATTCATTGGTTTACAGTTCATTACTATAATAATCAAAACACCAAAATCCCAATTGAACATCTGGTAGTGAAAGCTAAAACCTAATCTTGATTTGGTTCTAACCTTGCTTTGGCTCGTTCAAGAGCTTTGAGCCTATTAGCTTCCATTCGTAGTCTCTGTTCTTCGGAAATGTTCTGTGCTCTCTCCATTGCCTTCAATCTATTAGCTTCCATACGTGCCCTTTGCTCTTCAGTAAGTTCATTGCTTTGATCCATGTTCTTTTCATCGCTCGGTAGCTTTGGAGTAGGTCTGGAGTCCGTTGCACTATCAAATATCTCATTCAACATACTGTCTTGAAAGGCATCAGCATTTGTATCAGCATCAACAACATCAGCATCCACGGTTTTCTTTGATGGTATGTTCTCCTCGTCAGAACGTGGCTGATCCATATCTACGTCACCTGTAAAAAAAAAAAGAAGAGTTTTCATCACAAACAAAACAAGACTGTACGTTGGAATGCAACCAACACAAGACGTGCTTTCCTTGTTTTCATATCAATTACGCAGTACTGAGAAACTAGAAAGATTCGAGAGGAAATGCTGATCTGTGTTAACATACCTTGATCATCAGAATGAAGAGCATTTTCCTCCTGCTTTTCGTATAACTTATTTGGATCAACTCCGCTGGCAACCCTTTCCCTCAGTTCGTTTATACAAATCTAAAGAGGATACCAAACCAAATTTCAATGCAAATGCAACATACTCACTGCGTGAACATGTAAGGGAACTAAAGATTAAGGGTATGAGCGAAATGATCATCAAATCATGACATCCAAACACATTCTCAGATTCTAGTACTTGAAACTATCAAATCAACACATGATTGACCGACTCATCACTGATTATCTTGACTACCACATCTCGATACATTCAAAATATCTATTCAGACTCTACAAAACCGGATTCATATATCCAAAATTGCCATTAGGAAGCACCAAGGTTGCATGACGAACAATTACAACATCAGAAGAAGAAGTGAGATCGATTGTACCTTGACACGCTTAGTAGAAGCGACTTGTTGGACTTTATGCACAAACTGATCAAACGAGTAGTAAGGCAGCAGATGAGAGTGCCACTCACTGTACATCCTTATCAAATTCCCCAAATCGCTAACCTTAAACCAAATCAAAATCTGAGCATAAGAGTTCTCGATCTGATAATGATCATCAGATCGCGAATACAAACAGACTCTACTACCTCTTTGCCTCGGCCACGATACTTGAAGGATCTAGGGAAGTGTCGAAGAACGTATCCGAGACCATCCTCCGAGAGGAGCATCTCGGGTGTTAGTTTAGGCCTTTGAACTCTCGCCTTCGTCGCTTTGGGAACGGGTCCTCCGGCGGCGGCGGGATTTCCGGTTTTGGCGAAAGGTCTCTGCGAGTCGTTGTTAGGGGTTTGAGATGGGGCGGAAGAAGCGGGATTGCCGGCGGCGACCGGAGCAGAGGATGGGCAGTCGCGTGACCAGTGACCGGGACGGCCACATTTGAAGCATCCCGTCGGAGCTGATTCCATCTTTTTCGCCTTTCGATCTTCTATGGCCTCTCTCTCTTAGGTCTTATCAGATTCAATTGCGAAATTCGTTTTGGCGGTTTGATTTTTTCAGTGGCGGGAAAAGTATGTGTAGCATGGGACGAACCGGACGGGTTTTAATCGACCCGGTTTCTCTTACTAGACAATTAAATTAATTAACAAAACCGGATCATGTGAAAGATTCCCTTTTTAAAAATAATTAAAAAAGAGTAGCATTAGTCAATACAATGACCACTCTGAGTTGCTGCAAAACTACTTTCGTGATCATAAAAACACATTCACAACGAAGATTCTTCCAGAGATTACAAGAAGATTACGATAATGTGAGTCTGATTCATATTCTTCGGAGTAGAAATGGTCGGACGGACTCGCTAGTAAGAGAAGCAAGAACATAGACTGTATTTTCTTCCATATAAATCAGATCCGACAAACGGAGGTGTTCCTCGAAAATTGGTTCGTCTGACCACCATTTGATAAATTTATATGGGCAGCTGACAGAAAAAAACACATGCTCACATAATATATGTTTTATTTTTGCTAAACTATACAACATATGTTGTTGAAAGATATTATGCATTGTTTAATTTATTTGGATAGTAAAAAACAGTAACATTAGCATGGATCATCGGACTATGTGGAACATCTATTCATAATATAGTCTATCATTTATGACTAATTTTCTAAAGTTACATTTAAGCGTGATAACCTATCAAGCTAAGAAAATTAATCCACTTATCTTTATTGGGAGTGTAACTGTACTTTTACAAATACAAAATTAGAAGGATGGTTCTGCATGCTTTTTGGGAGAGATTGACATCTTCCTAGGAAAAGTAATCCTTCATCATCAATTCCAATGGCTTGGATTTGTCTCTTTCATTTTTGTAAGAGGGAAGAACATTCAATAACCTCGCATTCAGGCTGACCAATCCTTTCAGGGTATTCTCCTCTCATCCTTGCAGTGGCTATAACCTAAAAAGACATCAAAACACTCTCAAAAGGCTTCCAGCTTTGGATCCGACCAAACACATCTCTAAACTCCAAAACTGAACAAAGAAACACAAAAAACATATGGTACCAGTTCACGATCAGGAGGATGATTGAAGCGACAAGTGGAGCCAAATCTACAAAGACCAGTTCGGATGTAATAAGAACAATCAGGCTCTCCTGGTCGTTCCGGTAAGAGCTGCTTCAATTGTTTCATCTGGACTCAAATTCATTTGCCACATTGCCTCTGATCAGAATTAAAAATAGAAACAGAGCTCTAGATTAAACCCAATTTGTAAAAAAATCAAAATTTATTTCTGATCAAAAACTGGAAAAGAAGAGGAAGAAGAAATTGAAGGGACCTTGAGTCATCAGAGGCGAAAGAGAGGACATAGGAACTCCGGCGTTAAAATCCATAGACGTGAAGAGGAATGTCTCCGACAATGATGATGAAGATGAGCATAAGACATTATACTGTCATCACTCTGCAATGATTCGCCGATTAACGAATCGTAATTCCTCTTACAAGAAAACGAGAGTAGTGGCGACAATGGACATAGATGAAGACGACGAATCGAGTGAACAGAGAGACAAGAGGAGAGAGAGGAAGTGAGGAGAGACGAAAAGCTAAAAAGCGTTCTCCTCTCACCTCCACACAAAAGATACAAGAAATTTAGAGATTAATAAATTAAAAAGTTGATGCAAATAGTAAGACGAAACTACCCCTACCACCGATGTTTTTTGCTGCCACTTTTATTTTATCTTCTCCACCTAAATTGGACGGTAGAGAACAAGTCGCACCATTTTTTATTATTTTGTTTCATTATCTTTGTCCTCTTCTGTGTATGGTTTATTCATACAATAAACTACTACTTATTAGAAAACCAAACCAAACCAAAAGTCTTACACATTCATTGGTTTACAATTCATTAACTATAACAATCAAAACACCAAATCCCAATTGAACATCTGGTAATGAAGCTAAACCTAAGCTTGATTTGGTTCTAACCTTGCTTTGGCTCGTTCGAGAGCTTTGAGCCGATTAGCTTCCATTCGTAGTCTCTGTTCCTCGGAAATGTTCTGAGCTCTCTCCATTGCCTTCAGTCTATTAGCTTCCATACGTGCTCTTTGCTCTTCTGTCAGTTCACTGCTTTGATCCATGTTCTGTTCTTCATCGCTCGGTAGCTTCTGAGTAGGTCTGGAGTCCGTTGCACTATCAAATATCTCATTCAACATACTGTCTTGAAAGGCATCAGCATTTGTATCAGCATCCACGGTCTTCTTTGATGGTACGTTCTCCTCGCCATTACTTGGCTGATCCATATCTACATCACCTACACACAAAAAAAAAGAGTTTTCATCACAAACAAAACAAGATTGTACGTTGGAATGCAACCAACACAAGACGTGCTTTCCTTGTTTTCATATCAATTACGCAGTACTGAGAAACTAGAAAGATTCGAGAGGAAATGCTGATCTGTGTTAACATACCTTGATCATCAGAATGAAGAGCATTTTCCTCCTGCTTTTCGTATAACTTATTTGGATCAACTCCGCTGGCAACCCTTTCCCTCAGTTCGTTTATACAAATCTAAAGAGGATACCAAACCAAATTTCAATGCAAATGCAACATACTCACTGCGTGAACATGTAAGGGAACTAAAGATTAAGGGTATGAGCGAAATGATCATCAAATCATGACATCCAAACACATTCTCAGATTCTAGTACTTGAAACTATCAAATCAACACATGATTGACCGACTCATCACTGATTATCTTGACTACCACATCTCGATACATTCAAAATATCTATTCAGACTCTACAAAACCGGATTCATATATCCAAAATTGCCATTAGGAAGCACCAAGGTTGCATGACGAACAATTACAACATCAGAAGAAGAAGTGAGATCGATTGTACCTTGACACGCTTAGTAGAAGCGACTTGTTGGACTTTATGCACAAACTGATCAAACGAGTAGTAAGGCAGCAGATGAGAGTGCCACTCACTGTACATCCTTATCAAATTCCCCAAATCGCTAACCTTAAACCAAATCAAAATCTGAGCATAAGAGTTCTCGATCTGATAATGATCATCAGATCGCGAATACAAACAGACTCTACTACCTCTTTGCCTCGGCCACGATACTTGAAGGATCTAGGGAAGTGTCGAAGAACGTATCCGAGACCATCCTCCGAGAGGAGCATCTCGGGTGTTAGTTTAGGCCTTTGAACTCTCGCCTTCGTCGCTTTGGGAACGGGTCCTCCGGCGGCGGCGGGATTTCCGGTTTTGGCGAAAGGTCTCTGCGAGTCGTTGTTAGGGGTTTGAGATGGGGCGGAAGAAGCGGGATTGCCGGCGGCGACCGGAGCAGAGGATGGGCAGTCGCGTGACCAGTGACCGGGACGGCCACATTTGAAGCATCCCGTCGGAGCTGATTCCATCTTTTTCGCCTTTCGATCTTCTATGGCCTCTCTCTCTTAGGTCTTATCAGATTCAATTGCGAAATTCGTTTTGGCGGTTTGATTTTTTCAGTGGCGGGAAAAGTATGTGTAGCATGGGACGAACCGGACGGGTTTTAATCGACCCGGTTTCTCTTACTAGACAATTAAATTAATTAACAAAACCGGATCATGTGAAAGATTCCCTTTTTAAAAATAATTAAAAAAGAGTAGCATTAGTCAATACAATGACCACTCTGAGTTGCTGCAAAACTACTTTCGTGATCATAAAAACACATTCACAACGAAGATTCTTCCAGAGATTACAAGAAGATTACGATAATGTGAGTCTGATTCATATTCTTCGGAGTAGAAATGGTCGGACGGACTCGCTAGTAAGAGAAGCAAGAACATAGACTGTATTTTCTTCCATATAAATCAGATCCGGACAAACGGAGGTGTTCCTCGGAAAATTGGTTCGTCTGACCACCATTTGATAAATTTATATGGGCAGCTGACAGAAAAAAAACACATGCTCACATAATATATGTTTTTATTTTTGCTAAACTATACAACATATGTTGTTGAAAGATATTATGCATTGTTTAATTTATTTGGATAGTAAAAAACAGTAACATTAGCATGGATCATCGGACTATGTGGAACATCTATTCATAATATAGTCTATCATTTATGACTAATTTTCTAAAGTTACATTTAAGCGTGATAACCTATCAAGCTAAGAAAATTAATCCACTTATCTTTATTGGGAGTGTAACTGTACTTTTACAAATACAAAATTAGAAGGATGGTTCTGCATGCTTTTTGGGAGAGATTGACATCTTCCTAGGAGAAGTCATTCTTCATCATCCATTCCAATGGTTTGGATTTGTCTCCTTTGGTTTCATTCTCTCTATTCTCCTTTCAACTTTTTCTCTTGTGATCCAACCCATTGCTAAATCTCAAACAAAACAAAATGTTTATTTCTCTTAATCAGCTTTTTAGCCATTCTAATTACTTAGACTAAATATTGGAACACCATGCATTGTTTTCCGTGTTTCTCTACGCCAAAGAGTAAAAATCTCCAACTAGGAATGAGACCGACGACACTGAAACCAATGTAACTCTGGTTTCAGTAATCTTGCAAAACCAGATTCATAATTGCCACTAGGAAACATCAAGATTGCATGAATTAAGAACAGTTACAACATCAGAAGAAGTGAGATTGATTGTACCTTGACACGCTTAGTAGAAGCGACTTGTTGGACCTTATGCACAAACTGATCAAAGGAGTAGTAAGGTAGCAGATGAGAGTGCCACTCACTGTACATCCTTATCAAATTCCCCAAATCGCTAACCTAAAACAAAACCAATTATCTCATCAGATCTGATAATGATCAGGTTATGAATACGACTCTACTACCTCTTTCCCTCGCCCACGATACTTGAAGGATCTAGGGAAGTGGCGAAGAACGTAGCCGAGACCATCCTCCGAGAGCAGCGTCTCAGGTGTTAGCTTAGGCCTTGGGACTCTCGCCTTCGTCGCTTTGGGAATAACAGGTCCCGCGGCGGCGGGCTTTCCACTTTTGGGGAAAGATCTCTGCGAGTCGTTGTTAGGGATTTGAGAAGATGGCGCGGGATCGCCGGCGGCCGGAGCCGAGGAAGGGCAATCGCGAGACCAGTGACCGGGTCGGCCGCATTTGAAGCATCCCGTCGGAGCTGATTCCATCTTTACGCCTTTCGATCTTCTCTCTCTCTCTCTCTTAGGTCTTATCAGATTCAATTGCGAAATTCGTTTTGGCGGTTTAGTTTTTTTTCAGTGGCGGGAAAAAGTGTATTGGATTAACCGGACGGGTTTTAATCGACCCGGTTTCTCTTACTACATTTTATTTAACAAAAACGTATTATGTATGCACGATTTGGAAAGTAGTAATCATTAAATACTAGCATGAATAGTTTTCAGAAAGAAAGAAAAAAACTAGCATCAATTAGACTATATGGATCTTTTCATAATATATAGTCTATCAATTTATTTAGGACTAACATTTTAAAATTACTTATAACATACCAAAATTAGCAAAAAATATACTTATTGTAATTGACTATTGGATAAACTAATTCATTTTTATCTTTATTTGGGAGCATAACTATTATTTTTACAAATACAACTTAGATTTTACGCTAGCCTAAAAAGAAGGATGTTCACCGTGCTTTTGGGAGAGGTCAACTTTTTCTCGAGAGAGAATTTTGTAAAAATCCTTCTTATTCGGAAAAGTAATCCTTCATCATCAATTCCAATGGCTTGGATTTGTCTCTTTCATTTTTGTAAGAGGGAAGAACATTCAATAACCTCGCATTCAGGCTGACCAATCCTTTCAGGGTATTCTCCTCTCATCCTTGCAGTGGCTATAACCTAAAAAGACATCAAAACACTCTCAAAAAGGCTTCCAGCTTTGGATCCGACCAAACACATCTCTAAACTCCAAAACTGAACAAAGAAACACAAAAACATATGGTACCAGTTCACGATCAGGAGGATGGTTGAAGCGACAAGTGGAGCCAAATCTACAAAGACCAGTTCTGATGTAATAAGAACAATTGGGCTCTCCTGGTCGTTCCGGGTAAGAACCAGCTTCCATCGTTTCATCGTGACTCAAATTCATTTGCCACATTGCCTCTGATCAGAATTAAAAATAGAAACAGAGCTCTAGATTAAACCCAATTTGTAAAAAGAATCAAAATTTATTTCTGATCAAAAACTGGAAAAAGAAGAGGAAGAAGAAAATTGATGGGACCTTGAGTCATCAGAGGTGAAAGAGAGGACATAGGAACTCCGGCGTTAAAATCCATAGGCGTGAAGAGGAATGTCTCCGACAATGATGATGAAGATGAGCATAAGACATTATTACACAGTCATCACTCTTATGTGATTCGCCGATCCTCTTACAAGAAAACGAGAGTAGTGGCGACAATGGACATAGATGAAGACGACGAATCGAGTGAACAGAGAGACAAGAGGAGAGAGAAAAGCTAAAAAATCGTTCTCGTCTCACCTCCACACAAAAGATACAAGAAATTCAGTGAAAAATTTATTAATTAATTAATTAAAAAGTTGATGCAAGCAGGAAGACGAAACTACCCCCTACCGATGTTTTTGGCTGCCACTTTTATTTTATCTTCTCCACCTAAATTGGACGGTAGAGAACAAGTCGCACAATTTTATTATTTTGTTTCATTATCTTTGTCCTCTTCTGTTGTATGGTTCATTCATACAATATACTACTACTTATTAAAAACCAAACCAAACCAAAAGTCTTACACATTCATTGGTTTACAGTTCATTACTATAATAATCAAAACACCAAAATCCCAATTGAACATCTGGTAGTGAAAGCTAAAACCTAATCTTGATTTGGTTCTAACCTTGCTTTGGCTCGTTCAAGAGCTTTGAGCCTATTAGCTTCCATTCGTAGTCTCTGTTCTTCGGAAATGTTCTGTGCTCTCTCCATTGCCTTCAATCTATTAGCTTCCATACGTGCCCTTTGCTCTTCAGTAAGTTCATTGCTTTGATCCATGTTCTTTTCTTCATCGCTCGGTAGCTTCTGAGTAGGTCTGGAGTCCGTTGCACTATCAAATATCTCATTCAACATACTGTCTTGAAAGGCATCAGCATTTGTATCAGCATCAACAACATCAGCATCCACGGTCTTCTTTGATGGTACGTTCTCCTCGCCATTACTTGGCTGATCCATATCTACATCACCTACACACAAAAAAAAAGAGTTTTCATCACAAACAAAACAAGATTGTACGTTGGAATGCAACCAACACAAGACGTGCTTTCCTTGTTTTCATATCAATTACGCAGTACTGAGAAACTAGAAAGATTCGAGAGGAAATGCTGATATGTGTTACATACCTTGATCATCAGAATGAGCAGCATTTTCCTCCTGCTTGTCGTATAACTTATTTGGATCAACTCCACTGGCGACCCTTTCCCTCAGTTCGTTTATACAAATCTAAAAAGGAAAACACATAACCAAAGTTTTAACGCAAATGCAACATACTCACTGCGTGAACATGTAAGGGAACTAAAGATTAAGGGTATGAGCGAAATGATCATCAAATCATGACAGCCTAACACATTCTGAGATTCTACTACTTGAAACTATCAAATAAACACATGATTGACTGACTCGTCACTGATTATCTTGACTACCACATCTCGATACATTCAAAATATCTATTCAGACTCTACAAAACCGGATTCATATATCCAAAATTGCCATTAGGAAGCACCAAGGTTGCATGACGAACAATTACAACATCAGAAGAAGAAGTGAGATCGATTGTACCTTGACACGCTTAGTAGAAGCGACTTGTTGGACCTTATGCACAAACTGATCAAAGGAGTAGTAAGGTAGCAGATGAGAGTGCCACTCACTGTACATCCTTATCAAATTCCCCAAATCGCTAACCTTAAACCAAATCAAAATCTGAGCATAAGAGTTCTCGATCTGATAATGATCATCAGATCGCGAATACAAACAGACTCTACTACCTCTTTGCCTCGGCCACGATACTTGAAGGATCTAGGGAAGTGTCGAAGAACGTATCCGAGACCATCCTCCGAGAGGAGCATCTCGGGTGTTAGTTTAGGCCTTTGAACTCTCGCCTTCGTCGCTTTGGGAACGGGTCCTCCGGCGGCGGCGGGATTTCCGGTTTTGGCGAAAGGTCTCTGCGAGTCGTTGTTAGGGGTTTGAGATGGGGCGGAAGAAGCGGGATTGCCGGCGGCGACCGGAGCAGAGGATGGGCAGTCGCGTGACCAGTGACCGGGACGGCCACATTTGAAGCATCCCGTCGGAGCTGATTCCATCTTTTTCGCCTTTCGATCTTCTATGGCCTCTCTCTCTTAGGTCTTATCAGATTCAATTGCGAAATTCGTTTTGGCGGTTTGATTTTTCAGTGGCGGGAAAAGTATGTGTAGCATGGGACGAACCGGACGGGTTTTAATCGACCCGGTTTCTCTTACTAGACAATTAAATTAATTAACAAAACCGGATCATGTGAAAGATTCCCTTTTTAAAAATAATTAAAAAGAGTAGCATTAGTCAATACAATGACCACTCTGAGTTGCTGCAAAACTACTTTCGTGATCATAAAAACACATTCACAACGAAGATTCTTCCAGAGATTACAAGAAGATTACGATAATGTGAGTCTGATTCATATTCTTCGAGTAGAAATGGTCGGACGGACTCGCTAGTAAGAGAAGCAAGAACATAGACTGTATTTTCTTCCATATAAATCAGATCCGACAAACGGAGGTGTTCCTCGAAAATTGGTTCGTCTGACCACCATTTGATAAATTTATATGGGCAGCTGACAGAAAAAACACATGCTCACATAATATATGTTTTATTTTTGCTAAACTATACAACATATGTTGTTGAAAGATATTATGCATTGTTTAATTTATTTGGATAGTAAAAACAGTAACATTAGCATGGATCATCGGACTATGTGGAACATCTATTCATAATATAGTCTATCATTTATGACTAATTTTCTAAAGTTACATTTAAGCGTGATAACCTATCAAGCTAAGAAAATTAATCCACTTATCTTTATTGGGAGTGTAACTGTACTTTTACAAATACAAAATTAGAAGGATGGTTCTGCATGCTTTTTGGGAGAGATTGACATCTTCCTAGGAGAAGTCATTCTTCATCATCCATTCCAATGGTTTGGATTTGTCTCCTTTGGTTTCATTCTCTCTATTCTCCTTTCAACTTTTTCTCTTGTGATCCAACCCATTGCTAAATCTCAAACAAAACAAAATGTTTGTTTTTCTTAAACAGCTTTTTAACCCTTCTAATTACTTAGATTAAATTTTGGAACACCATGCATTGTTTTCCATGTTTCTCTACGCCAAAGAGTAAAAAATCTCCAACTAGGAATGAGACCGACGACAATGAAACCAGACCACATGCACACGGTATGTATGTCCTAACGTTGCCACCTTTGTGAGTGTAGAAGATTGAAAACCCATTTCTTAGTCCTTGATTCGATCAGCAATAACAACTATTACTCTATTTTTGTTGTTCTTGAAGAGAATAAACATGCAGATGAAGCAGAGCAATTGGAAGAAACGACGTTGAAGACGTTCACTTTCCGAGAACTAGCGACCGCGACAAAGAATTTCCGGCAAGAATGTTTGTTAGGAGAAGGTGGCTTCGGCAGGGTTTACAAAGGAACCCTTCAACCTACTGGCCAGGTGAGAATTATATACATTTCATTGATCCATCCTCGCCATAATAACTAATGTCTTGTTTTGGAGAATGTGTAGGTGGTGGCTGTAAAGCAACTAGACAAGCATGGACTGCATGGGAACAAGGAGTTTCAAGCAGAGGTCTTGTCATTAGGCCGACTCGATCATCCCAATCTTGTTAAGCTTGTAGGCTATTGTGCCGATGGAGATCAAAGACTTTTGGTTTATGATTATGTCACAGGAGGTTCTCTCCAAAACCATCTTCATGGTATTATATGTATAGAGATAGAGTTTCTTTTTGAACACGTTTTAAACCTTTTATAAGCTGAGATGGTTTGGTGTGCAGAGCCAAAATCAGACCGTGAACCAATGGACTGGACGACAAGGATGCAGATAGCGTACGGTGCAGCGCAAGGGCTTGACTATTTGCACGATAAAGTGAATCCACCCGTGATATACCGTGACTTGAAAGCTTCAAACGTTTTGTTGGACGATGACTTGTGTCCTAAGCTTTCTGACTTTGGCCTGCATAAGCTAGGACCAGGGACAGGTGATAAGATGGTGGCTTTAACTTCTCGAGTAATGGGAACTTATGGTTACTCCGCTCCTGAGTATACACGAGGAGGAAATCTCACCTTGAAATCAGATGTCTATAGCTTTGGAGTTGTGTTGCTTGAGCTCATCACTGGTCGAAGAGCTCTTGATACTACTAGACCTAATGATGAACAAAACTTAGTTTCTTGGGTAAGTAAACAAACCATTAAGCTGTTTTTAAAATCATAAATGTTACATGGTTTCGGGCCTGGGGAGATTACGGACTTCAGCCCCGAACCTCCTTGGTATTCAAAAAAAAAAAACCATAAATGTTTCTTTAAAAAAAAAAAACTATTTTCCCATTTCTTTGTAGGCACAACCATTGTTTGGAGATCCAAAGAGATATCCTGATATGGCAGATCCAGTTCTTGAGAATAAATTTTCAGAGAGGGGACTAAACCAAGCGGTGGCGATAGCTTCAATGTGTGTGCAAGAGGAGGCAACAACTCGTCCTCTGATAAGCGATGTAATGGTTGCACTTAGCTTCCTTTCCATGTCTAAAGAAGACGGTGTTCCCACAACTGTTCCTATCTTATCCTTCAGGGACAAGAGCATGTCTATAGCCTTGAGCCGGCATGACTCCGATCTTGCATCTCCTGAACTAGCAGAAGTGGGAGATGACAAGTCTAGTGCATCATCAGACAAAGAATCATCTGTGGACAGCAATAAGGAGAGAAGCAAGAACATAGACTGTATTTTCTTCCATATAAATCAGATCCGACAAACGGAGGTGTTCCTCGAAAATTGGTTCGTCTGACCACCATTTGATAAATTTATATGGGCAGCTGACAGAAAAAACACATGCTCACATAATATATGTTTTATTTTTGCTAAACTATACAACATATGTTGTTGAAAGATATTATGCATTGTTTAATTTATTTGGATAGTAAAAACAGTAACATTAGCATGGATCATCGGACTATGTGGAACATCTATTCATAATATAGTCTATCATTTATGACTAATTTTCTAAAGTTACATTTAAGCGTGATAACCTATCAAGCTAAGAAAATTAATCCACTTATCTTTATTGGGAGTGTAACTGTACTTTTACAAATACAAAATTAGAAGGATGGTTCTGCATGCTTTTTGGGAGAGATTGACATCTTCCTAGGAGAAGTCATTCTTCATCATCCATTCCAATGGTTTGGATTTGTCTCCTTTGGTTTCATTCTCTCTATTCTCCTTTCAACTTTTTCTCTTGTGATCCAACCCATTGCTAAATCTCAAACAAAACAAAATGTTTATTTCTCTTAATCAGCTTTTTAGCCATTCTAATTACTTAGACTAAATATTGGAACACCATGCATTGTTTTCCGTGTTTCTCTACGCCAAAGAGTAAAAAATCTCCAACTACGAATGAGACTAACGACAATGAAACGAGACCACATGCACACGGTACGTATGTCCTAAGTCCTAACGTTGCCATCTCTATGAGTGAAAAAGATTAAAAACCCATTTCTTTGTCTTTGATTCGATCAGTAATAATAATTACTACTTTCTTTTGTTGCTCTTGAAGAGAACAATAAACATGCAGAGGAAGCAGATCAACTGGAAGAAACGACGTTGAAGACATTTACTTTCCGAGAGCTAGCGACAGCGACAAAGAATTTCCGGCAAGAATGTTTGTTAGGAGAAGGTGGATTCGGTAGGGTTTACAAAGGAACCCTTCAGTCTACTGGCCAGGTGAGAGTCATATACATTTCAATGATCCATCATCACCAGAAGTAAGAGTTCATCTTGTTTTTGGGGAATGTGTAGGTCGTGGCTGTAAAGCAACTAGACAAGCATGGGTTACATGGGAACAAGGAGTTTCAAGCTGAGGTCTTGTCACTAGGCCGACTCGACCATCCCAATCTCGTTAAGCTTGTTGGGTATTGTGCTGATGGAGATCAAAGGCTTTTGGTTTATGATTATGTCACTGGAGGTTCTCTTCAAGACCATCTTCATGGTATTATATGTATAGAGATAGAGTTTCTTTTTGAACACGTTTTAAACCTTTTTATAAGCTGAGATGGTTTGGTGTGCAGAGCCAAAATCAGACCGTGGACCAATGGATTGGATGACGAGGATGCAGATAGCGTATGGCGCAGCGCAAGGGCTTGATTACTTGCACGATAAAGTGAATCCACCCGTGATATACCGTGATCTGAAAGCTTCAAACGTTTTGTTGGACGATGACTTGTGTCCTAAGCTTTCTGACTTTGGCCTGCATAAGCTAGGACCAGGGGCGGGTGATAAAATGGTGGCTATGACTTCTCGAGTAATGGGAACTTATGGTTACTCTGCTCCTGAGTATACACGAGGAGGAAATCTCACATTGAAATCAGATGTCTATAGCTTTGGAGTTGTGTTGCTTGAGCTCATCACTGGTCGAAGAGCTCTTGATACTACTAGACCTAATGATGAACAAAACTTAGTTTCTTGGGTAAGTAAACAAACCATTAAGCTGTTTTTAAAATCATAAATGTTACATGGTTTCGGGCCTGGGGAGATTACGGACTTCAGCCCCGAACCTCCTTGGTATTCAAAAAAAAAAAACCATAAATGTTTCTTTAAAAAAAAAAAACTATTTTCCCATTTCTTTGTAGGCACAACCATTGTTTGGAGATCCAAAGAGATATCCTGATATGGCAGATCCAGTTCTTGAGAATAAATTTTCAGAGAGAGGGCTAAACCAAGCAGTGGCGATAGCTTCCATGTGTGTGCAAGAGGAAGCAACAACTCGTCCTCTGATAAGCGATGTAATGGTCGCACTCAGCTTCCTTTCCATGTCTAAAGAAGACGGTGTTCCCACAACTGTTCCTATCTTATCCTTCAGGGACAAGAGCATGTCTATAGCCTTAAGCCGACATGATTCAGATCTTGCATCTTCTAAACTAGCAGTAGAAGATGAAAAGTCTAGTACATCATCAGACAAAGAATCATCTGTGGACAGCATGAAGGAGAGAGTAAGCAAGAAGAAACGTGAGGAGGAAGTTAGCTCGAGGGAATCTGACGATGAGTCTGGTTCTAACTCAGCTGATAGTTTATCATCAAAGCCTATTGATGAGAAGAACGAGGCGCAGAGCCTGAAGATAAACTATAGATATAGCTGGGAAGAAGTGGACGCTAGTGATGAGAAGCTAAGCAGTAAAAGCAGCTATAAATCGAATGATGAAAGCATTTCTTCGTGCTATGATATCGACGTAGATGATTCACCTAGGAATAAGGAGAAAGAAGAAGAGCAGTCTCGTCTTGAGCACGTTCACAGCTCAAACACTGATGATGATCAAAGTGTTTACTTTGACGATGAATCAAGAGATGACAATGAAAATATCTTTTCATCGGGTAAAATCAGAGGTTAAATGTGATTCTACAGAAGACTGAATGAAACGTAACGTAAGATGGAAACTTTCTTCATAGATTTTTTATTCATTACGTTAAAGCTAACGACAGAAAAAATTATATCTTTTTGGGGATTTAGTTTTTGAAAAAAAACACACTCTCAATTGGGAAAAATATGATATACACTTCGAAGTTTTTCTTTGCAAATTTATGACCATTTGTATATGGAGATGATGTTTTTGGATTGATAGATAAACAAACAAGCTTAGCTATTATGAATATGATGAGAAATATTAGTTTTTTTTTCCGGATGAAAAAAAAAAGAATTAGATTTTAATTTAGGTCTAGTAAATTGCATACTTAACTGATAGAAATAGTCAAATAATTCATATAAATTTACTATACCGTCTTTGGGTTTTTCTAGGAGTTTTTTTTTTATTCCTTGTCAACAAAGATTCAATACTATCAGTCTATACTCTAAAGAAATAAACAAAAAAATTCAAACGAGAGACCACTCGAGTCTTTACGTTTTTGTGTGAATCCGACCACTAGTTTCTTTTTTTTTTATTCAAGTTAGACCACATTTTAATTCAATTTCTGTTGTTCAGTTAAAAAATGTGAAATGTAATAAAAAGCAAAAGATGTAATAAAAGTGTCAAGATCCTAGATAATATTCAAGAAAGGGCTCCACAGTCCACACGCTAAATCCCTTACAATGGGTTTAAAACTTTTAAACCCCATAGGAAGAAGAAGAAGAAATAATCGTTACCGTAAAAACTAAGTCCGCTTTCTCGAACCTGTTTCCTTTTCATATTAGAAACCTTACTTGATCCCTCCTATATATAAAAACACCTTTTCTTTCTTTTCTCAAATCAATACCAACCATCACTTCTTTCTCTGTTTCTCTCTCTCTCTCTGCCTCGTTGTTCTTCCTAAGTCTTTACAAGTTTTACTGGAGATGTGTTTGATGATGGAAGCTGGCGATCACGACGGTTGTGTGCTAGTTGCGCCGCAGAACTTCTCGATGGTTGAAAACGGTATCTACAGATCTTCGTTTCCTAAACCAGAGCATTTCGGTTTCCTCACAGCCCTTAATCTTCGTTCCATCATGTAAGATCCCATTGGTTTCTCTCTAGACTCTCTTCTTTCCTCTGTTTAGTTGGGTTTGTTTTTCTCATTGGATTTAATAAACATATTTTCTTTGGTTTCGTTGTTGATTCACCAAGCAGTTATCTTTGTCCTGAACCATACCCTGAGGAGAGTTTGAAGTTTTTCGAGGCCAACAACATCAAGCTTTTCCAATTTGCTATCGAAAGCCAAAAGGTGCGTCTCTCAGCTCCAGTCATCAAAGCTTTCATTGGATCATTCCCTAGCCATGCTGTTGATATCTTGCTGCTCTTTTCACTGTTACGTGCTCTTGGTTTTTTAACTGGACCGTTTATGATTTGCAGGATCCTCCAACTCCGATACCAGAGGATACAGTTTTGGCCGCTCTCAAAGTCTTAGTTGGTAAGGAATCAACACTCAGCACTGTCTTTTCAATGTATATAATCTCTTCCTTACCTGCTGTTTCATGAGTCTTGAGAGTAATCTGTGTTTTGTTTTCTATGTAGATGTAAGAAACCATCCAATCCTCATTCATTGCAAAGCCGGAAAGGTTCATAATATACATCAACCTTTTCTTTAAAGAACTATTTATTTACACGACACTAATGGTGTGATGGTTTGTTGAACTCAATATGGAGTGAATGCAGCATAGGACAGGTTGTTTGGTGGGATGCTTAAGAAAAGTACAGAACTGGTGTTGGTCATCGGTGCTAGAGGAATACCAAAAGTATGCTGGTTTGAAGTGCAGACAAAGGGACATGAAGTGTATTGAGACATTTGATACCGTGAGATTGAGCCAGTGTCTCTTGAGCATCATGTATCCTTATCTCGGTTATGGCCCTAATAGGAAAAGGTTGCTTTATGAAGAAGAAAATGTCCAGACACCGCAGGCTACCAATGTTTGAAAACGAGAGCAACCAAGTGGGATATGGTTCCTGGTATAAGTTTGAGATTCAATTTATAAGTAACTAGATGATTCATTTAAGATGAGAAGTTAGTTTATACATATACCAAGATTCATAAACATGCGTTAGAATTGGGTATTATAAGTATACAGAAAAGGCTACTATTCATTCATAGTTAGAAACTGTGGCATGACAGGTCGGTTAACTCGATTGACCACTAATGCTTAAGTTGCTTTATCTTTATTTTATTTATTACTACTTGTCAAGTGTTAAAGTGGGTTTATGTAGGCTAGTAGCCATCACCATTGTTAATCTATTATAAATTAAAAGTTTCCAGAGAATAATATAATAAATTTGATAAACATTATTACACAATGTGACATTTTCCAAGCTGTACCATGTGCGGTGGAGGACAAGGTTTCTGACAATATAATACCTAACGCATGCATTTTAAGAGCAAAGATCTCTTAATTAAAGATGTCTTTTTAAGATAATCAAAGGATTCCACCAATTTGTATTAGCATTCTTGAACTAGTAGAAGAGGCCATATTCTGTTTAGTTGACTACACACCTAATCTAACACGTACATAGAAAGAAGAAGGAAAAAGTAAAATATACGTAACACACAAGCCATTTTAACCAAACGTGTTGTACACTTAATCTAAGGCCAAAGCATATAAACAGAGAGAATGAAACCACAACGCTAGCCTAAACCAAATGATACTCAAGACAAGTTCTTTGCAACGTGAGAATCATTTGCAAATTAACAAAGACCCAACAAGAGATAATATTTCAAAGATCAGTTTATTCATATAAACTCCCCCTTCATTTGAAAAACAGCAGATAACAAGAATGAGATCATCAAAAAAGGTAGACTACCATAAGCATCATCAACAATTCAACACGAAGGACTCGGGGGCAAGAGTAGCAAATCATTGTCTTAAAAAAAACATTAAAGATAGATAAAACTTTCAGGAAACTGAAGCAATAAAGGTTACTTCTTCAAGCTTCCCCTGATTCCAGGTTTAGGTTTCGACTCAGCCACCGGAGCTAAAACAGCATGGAGATTCACGAGCTTGGACTCTTCGTAAGTGATCTTAGGATGCTTCGACTCGTGATGGATCTGCATGGTCTTGAGATCAGGAGCTGTGATTTTGCAGTGAGGACACTCGAACTTAGCGTGACCACCTTTCTCTTTTCCCGTCCGCTCGGCTATTCCCGCCTTTCCTCCTCCTCTGTTGGTCAACGCAGCATCGATCTTGGCTTGAATCTCCTTAGCTGTATGCTTCTTCGGCTTCGCCTTACCAGTCATCTTCAATGGGGTGGGTGGTGGTGGCGACTCAGGGAGAAGCCCTAGCCGTAACCCTATAAGTTGTGTTTCACTTCTGATCAAAACAATAAGTTGGAAAAATCATCAAGAGGAACAGTATAAATATAAACCTTTACGAGAAAATTGCAAATAAACCCCTCAAAATAAACAACTTTTTGTAAGCAAACCCTTTTAATCTTATCCGCTTTTGTCGGGAAGGGTTTTTTATAGAGTGCGGAGAGGTACATGGTAAGGTTCGTGGACATAAATAAAATAAAAATAAAACGCAAAGGAGCGCATCATCAGTCACCAACTAACATACATACACATCGATGTCTGCTTCTTCTTGTTTATTTAATCTCCCTTTGATTCGCTTCAGATCTCTCTCTTCTTCCCGGTTTCTCCGTCTTCCTCCTCCTCTACCATCGCTCCGATCCGTTTCGGTTCCGATACCACCGAGAAAGTTTCGAGCTTTCTCCGGTACCACCGCAATGACAACAGATGCTAAAGATGCTGGAATGGATGCTGTTCAGAGACGCCTCATGTTTGAGGACGAGTAAGTCTTTGTCCCCTTCTTCGATTTCGATTCGTGGGTTTTGCAAAAATTGTACCTTTTGTCTTCCAAATCAGTTTGTCTGCTTTGTTAGGTTGCTCAGAAAAAAAAAAAATTAGAAGGAAAAATTGACTAAATTTGGTTTTGAGAATTGGAAGTTTTTGGATTAGCATTGATTCAGGAACATATGTCTATTGATATGTATGTAAATGATAAATGATTTGTGGATTTTTAGTAGCTGTTAAAATGAAATGGGCTAAAATGTCAACGCTTCAGTGTCTTACATGAAAGATGTGACAGTGTTGGGGAGGAACATAGTCAACCTATGTTGTTCTCAGGTTTTTTTACTTCTTTGTATATATATATAGTTTGTTCCCTTTTTTTTCTTTTGGTGATGGATCATCCCTTTAGTTTAATAGTAGTCTTGTCTTTTAAGTTTTAGGTCTCTTGATGTGCAGTCCAAGAAACTATACGGTCTCTACACCTTAATCTAAAGATTCGTTTATTCATTGTCTGTGTCTTGCTTGCAGATGCATTCTTGTCGACGAAACTGATCGTGTTGTGGGGCATGACAGCAAATATAACTGTAAGTGAACTTGGTTCGACTCTCATTCTACCTCTTTATTGTTTTCCTTTGAAATTCATGCGCATCTATACTTGTCTCATATGACTGAACTTAGCTGCATCAAATGCCGTAGGCGTTTTAGTGAATGTGTCGAACACACTATTTCTGGTGTAGCTAGTGATAGTTTCAGTGTCTGTCTCTGCCACTATTCGAGCTACTGATGGTACCTTATAATAAATCTGCAGGTCATCTGATGGAAAATATCGAAGCTAAAAATTTGCTTCACAGGGCTTTTAGTGTATTTCTATTCAACTCCAACTATGAGTTGCTTCTCCAGGTATTTTCTTATGACTGCTTTGCAGGTCTGAATGATCTGGCTCATCTGCCATATTACTGAGATTCCTTTTCTTTTATTTTGAACAGCAACGGTCGAAAGCAAAGGTGACCTTCCCTCTTGTGTGGACAAACACTTGTTGCAGCCATCCTCTTTACCGTGAATCAGAGCTTATCGAAGAAAATGCACTCGGTTAGTATCTTCTGGGCAAAATTTAGTACTTATTAATGCGTATGCTTACTTAACTACTGTCCTCACTGGCTTGTATCATACTCATTCAGGTGTGAGGAATGCTGCACAGAGAAAGCTTCTTGACGAGCTCGGTATTGTAGCTGAAGATGTGCCAGTGGATGAGTTCACTGCCTTGGGGCGTATGCTTTACAAGGCTCCTTCTGATGGCAAATGGGGAGAGCATGAACGTAAATACCATCCCCTGAGACTCGTGTTAATACAAACTGATGAAATGGAACATTAATTATCCGTGTTATTGGCCTTCCTTTTTTTCTGCAGTGGACTACTTGCTGTTCATTGTGAGGGATGTGAAGGTAGAACCAAACCCGGACGAAGTAGCGGAGATAAAGTATGTGAGCAGGGAAGGGCTGAAGGAGCTGGTGAGGAAAGCAGATGCAGGGGAGGAAGGTTTGAAACTGTCTCCGTGGTTCAGATTGGTGGTGGACAATTTCTTGATGAAGTGGTGGGATCATGTTGAGAAAGGAACTCTGGGTGAAGCTGTAGACATGAAAACCATCCACAAACTCTGAAAAATCTTCATTCCTTTTAAGTTTTCGGGATTGATCTGTCTGTTTTCTTGATATCTGTGATGATAATAATTGGGAGAGATGTGAGACTTTTTAGATGTTCCAAGCAAAAAAACCATTCAATAAAGTTTCATTTTTATTTTGAAATTATGGTAATCTTTTTCAATGATCTAAGCTTGAGTTTCACATTCTGAGATTGTGTTATAAAACTCATAAAGAGTCGAGAAAATGATAAGGAAGGAAGAGTCGAAAACAGAGGAAAAGCAAAGATTCCGTTTGCCAAAGGTACATTCCATCTGATCTCTCTTCTAATCTTAAAAAGGTTAATGTCAATATTCCATTATTAATGAAATGACCAAAAGCAAGTATGTTTTGGTCTGCTTTACATCATCACTTTATTTCTCTGAGATTTGAGCATACAGACAGAGCGTTTCCTTTTCCTTACAGGAGTTTCTTCTATTTCAGGTAAATGAAACAAGATTGGATCTAACCACCTTGATTTTTGGATGGTTTGATCTTAAAATTAATTCATAGATTACGTATGTTGATCATATAATTCTGAATCCAGGAGATGAGAAGGACACAAGATGGCGTTTGTGACCACTGCGGAAGTATGTGACGCGAATCAAGAGCTGATCCGTAGTGGCCAGCTCCGAGCTCTGCAACCCTGTTTCCAGATATACGGTCGTCGTCAGATATTCTCAGGTCCCGTTGTTACTGTCAAAGTATTTGAAGACAATGGCTTGATCCGTCAGTTTCTCGAAGAGAAAGGTATTCATTCAATGGTTCTTTCTTTATATTGAGGAGATACTGAGACTTTTATTCTTAGAGACCTTAAAGAGACATGAACTTTCATGTGATCATTGAACATGGTTTAGACTTTTACATTTCAACTCCGCTCTAGTTAGTCACTTGTCAGTTGTCAAAAATAGCATTCAATCTTTTTGTGCGTGAAACTATGCTTGAAGAAGTTTAGGATCATATATCTGAATCGGTAGTAATGAAACTCTGTAATCTCTGCTCTGTTTGTAGACTTCAATCACTTTGTCAATGGATATTTTGTCATGTGATACGCGGTGAGCTTCAATATTAACGATTCAAAACATACAATTCCGTTACAAAAGACTTTTATTATCAAAACATATAAATCTGTATCTGACCTTGTTCTCCTTTGAGCTTACCATTATAGTGAATAGGATAATAAGATGGCTGGGGTTTTGCAATAAACCAATGTGTTCTTCTCTGTTTCTTTCACATCAAAAGCTAACTGATGTTGTTGAAATCTTTAAAAAACAGGCAATGGAAGAGTTCTTGTGGTCGATGGTGGAGGAAGTTTACGTTGTGCGATACTAGGAGGAAACCCGGTGGTACAGGCGCAGAACAACGGATGGGCGGGGATCATAGTCAACGGTTGCATAAGAGACGTTGATGAGATCAATGGTTGCGACATTGGAGTGAGAGCTTTGGCTTCTCATCCTATAAAGGCTAGTAAGAAAGGACTTGGTGAACAGAGAGTCCCACTCAACATAGCTGGCACTCGGATCTGCGATGGTGAATGGCTTTATGCAGATACTGATGGTATCCTCGTTTCTCACATCGAATTATCGGTTTAGAAAACAAAGATAGCCTCTTGATTTCTTGAGTCTTCGAGGAGCTTTGTCTTTGAAGGATTACTAAAAACTATTGGATACGTTTTGAGTTTGTGGCGTGTTAATAAAGAACATGTTATTTCCTCATTTGTTTATTGTCTTCGTGTCATCAAGTGTAACGTTTCATAAGTTCAAAAAAAAAAGTGTAACGTTTCATGAAATAAAATGATTTGTATGTAAAGAGACTTATCTAGACCATCGGGCAGTCCTAATTACTCAGCGATTAAACTGGTCATTGTCTTAAACAAAACATAAAAAGATTTAGATAAAATTTCAGGAAACTGAAGCACAAAGATTTACTTCGTTAAGCTTCCTCTGATTCCAGGTTTAGGTTTGGACTCAGCCACCGGAGCTAAAACAGCATGGAGATTCACGAGCTTGGACTCTTCGTAAGGGATCTTCGGATGCTTCGAATCGTGATGGATCTGCATGGTCTTGAGATCCGGAGCCGTGATTTTGCAGTGAGGACACTCGAACTTAGCGTGACCACCTTTCTCTTTCCCGTTCCGATCGGCTATTCCCGCCTTTCCTCCGCCTCTGTTGGTCAACGCAGCATCGATCTTGGCTTGAATCTCCTTAGCTGTATGCTTCTTCGGCTTGGCCTTGCCAGTCATCTTCGGTGGTAGTGTGGTGGCGGCGACTCAGGGAGAAGCCCTAGCCGTAACCCTAGTTGTGTTCCACAGTCTAGTCTGATCAAGACAACCACTTGGGAAAATTATCAGAGGGCCAGTATAAATAAAAAATAATAATTATGGAAACATTGCAAATAAACCCCTCAAAAATAACAACTTTTTGTAAGGAAACTCTTTTTAATTAATCTTATCCACTTTTGTCGGGAGGGGTTTATTTTAGAGTGCGGAGAGGTACATGGTAAGGGTCGTGGACATAAAATAAAATAAAATAAAACAAAACGGAGAAAGCAGGGGAGCGCATCAGTTACCAACCACATGCAACAGCACATCAATGTCTGCTTCTTCTTTATTTAATCTCTCTTTGATTCGCTTCAGATCTCTCTCTTCTTCCCGGTTTCTCCGTTTTCCTCAATCACCGCTCCGATCCGTTTCCATATCACCGAGAAAGTTTCGAGCTTTCTCCGGTGCCGCAATGACGACAGATGCTGGGATGGATGCTGTTCAAAGACGCCTCATGTTCGATGACGAGTAAGTCTTTGATTCTCTCCCTACTTCGATTTCGCTTCTTGGGTTTCGTCAAAAATTGTACCTTTTGTCAAAAAGAAGAAAAATTGGATTTTTTTTTTTTTCGATTAGCCACTGTCTGTTGAGAAACATATGTCTATTGATTTTGCTGTAGTAATAAATGATTTATGGATTAAGTAGCTGTTAAGTTTCTTCATTTTATGTTCCTTTTGCTGGTCGTTGGAATCAAATGGGCAAAAAGTCAACACATTGCTGTCCTATATGAAAGCCATAGTCATTGTTGGGAGGAACATAGTCAGGTTAACCTATGTCGTTGTATATACTCTATATAGGAAGTTTGTTCCCTTTGCTTTAATAGTAGTGTTAGTGTCTTCTAAGTTTTAGTAGGTCTATTGATGTTAAGTACAAGCTTCTATACACTCTCTCCACCGTAATTAAAATTCCCGTTGTCTGTCTCGCTTGCAGATGCATTCTTGTTGACGAAACTGATCGTGTTGTGGGGCATGACAGCAAATATAATTGTAAGTGAACCTGGTTCAAGTCTCATTTAGTGTTTTCTATTTAAATTCATGTGCTTCTTTACTTTACACCTATGACTGAACTTAGCTGCATCAAATGTCATAGGTTTCTTAGTGATTGTGTCGAACACACTATTTCTGATTGTAGCTAGTAATATTTTCAGTGCCTGTCTCTGCCAGTATTCAAGATACTGATGATATCTTATAAAATATGCAGGTCATCTGATGGAAAATATTGAAGCTAAGAATTTGCTTCACAGGGCGTTTAGTGTATTTTTATTCAACTCGAACTATGAGTTACTTCTCCAGGTATTTTGCTTATGACTGCTTTGAATTCATGATTGTGTACAGATACTTGTTACTATGCAGGTCTTAATAATCTTGGCTTATCTTCCTTCTTCTATTTTGAACAGCAAAGGTCAAAAGCAAAGGTGACCTTCCCTCTAGTGTGGACAAACACTTGTTGCAGCCATCCTCTTTACCGTGACTCAGAGCTTATCGAAGAGAATGCACTCGGTTGGTATCTACTGTCTCTGCAGAAAATTGTAGCTCAACTTGAATACTGACCTCATTTTTTTTGTGCATCATGCTTATCCAGGAGTGAGGAATGCTGCACAGAGAAAGCTTCTCGACGAGCTCGGTATTGTAGCTGAAGACGTACCAGTGGAAGAGTTCACTCCCTTGGGTCGTATGCTTTACAAGGCTCCTTCTGATGGCAAATGGGGAGAGCACGAACGTAATTACCATCTCCCTGACGTTTCTTGTTGATCTTTGAACATTGATTATCCGTTTGATTGGCCTTCCTCTTTGTGCAGTGGACTACTTGCTGTTCATTGTGAGGGATGTTAAGGTTGAGCCAAACCCGGACGAAGTAGCGGAGATCAAGTATGTGAGCAGGGAAGGGCTGAAGGAGCTGGTGAGGAAAGCAGACGCTGGGGAGGAAGGTTTGAAGTTGTCGCCGTGGTTCAGATTGGTGGTGGACAATTTCTTGATGAAGTGGTGGGATCATGTTGAGAAAGGAACTCTCGGTGAAGCTGTAGACATGAAGACCATCCACAAACTCTGAAATCTTCCTTTAAGCTTTTGGATAATCTTTCCCTCTCTTTTTTTTTTTGATATTTTGTGATGATAATAATTGGGAGATGTGAGACCTTTTAGATGTTTTCCAAGAAAAACCATTCAATAAAGTTTCATTTTCATTTAAGAGACATGAACTTTCATAGGATCATTGAGTAAGTTGTACGTACATCTGGACTCTGCTCTGGTTAGTTATTTGTCAAAAAATAGCATTCAATCTTTCTCTGCGTGAAACTATGCTTGAATAAGTTTAGGATCATCCATCTGATTCAGTAGTAATGAAACTCTCTGTAACTACTGCTCTGTTTGTAGACTTCTTCATTCACTTTGCCAGTGGATACTTTGTCATGTGAAACTAACTAAATGTGCCACAGTCACTAAACAGCATCTACTAATAGATTACTAAAAGATAAAGAGACCTTTTATTTGTATCATGGTGTGTAACGTTTATGATATAAAATGGTTCGTTATACATTTTATTGTTATAGACAGAGACTTATCTTAGACCATAACGCAGTCCTAATTACTCAGCGATTAAGCTGGTCATAGTCACTAAACAGCATCTACTAATAGATTACTAAAAGATAAGAGACTTTTTTTTTTGTAACACAGATAAGATAGATACCTTTTCAAATCCTGATTGTTAACGTAATCTATGATTTTATCCAAAAAAAAGAGATGGATTATTTGATTGAGACCGGACTAGAGCAAGCAAACAAAGGAAGAAGATAAGACTGAAGAAGTCATTTTGGATATCATGAGAGAGAGGAGAAACTAAACCCAAAGAGGTTGTCTTCTTCAGGATGATGATCTGCAGATCTGCTGCTTGCATGAGAGGAGAAGTTGATGCGTGTTGGGACTTGTGCCAGTTTGCCTCGTGGCCGACATGTGACTTTAGTTTTTGTACTCGCAATGTTTTGTAAGCATTTGACCATTAATTCTTATGGGTTCCACTGAATATAAATGTTCTGTCACCCAGGCTTCTACAAATGCACAAGGAAATCACCTTTCAACAATTGCCATTTATCATGCATGCTATTCAACCAGAAAAGACTGATCATCACATTTATTAAAATACCTTACTGTAGATTTGATACGTTTTAAATTTTTTGTTAAAATTTTATTATTTCTTGTTACGTACCCTCGATAAAACTAAATCAAATAGACATTATTAAAACGGATTTAAAAAGCGAACATGATTAAGCTGACCAAATAAGAAGTTTAGTTAAGCTAAGTACAAAAAAAAATAAAAAAAAATAAGAAGTTTAGTTGGATTAAAATGGGGATGACTGACCGATAGAGACACCTCTATATTTTTTGCATGGGATATTTTTTGCATGGGATATTTTTTTATAAATCAGGAAATAATAAATAAAATATTGGTTGGATGTCAGGAAATTATTGTGTAAGAAACGGTCTTATCCAACCCTCCCCATGTTAATAGTGCCAGCCTGAAAAACACGCAAATATTCAAATAATAAATAAAAAGAAAACCCATCATCTCTTCTCTTGAGAAAAATAGGAAAAAAACAATGATAACATATTTAGAGAGTGCGAACGGACCAGTTTCCATTACTGTTTCTATCTCTCTTTCTACACACTGAAAGTCTGAAGGAGAAAGAACGGGTTTGTAGTTGGTTCGTTGCGTTTCTTTCTCCTTAAAAACTCTCTCTCTCTCTCTCTCTCTCTTTTTATTTCTTTCCTCTCTCAGCTACTCTGTTTCTATTTTACGCGCCATAACAGAATCTTCCTCTGCTTTGTTTTCTTCGTCTTTCTCCTGGATTGAATCTGATTCTGAGATCCTCCTCCTACCTTTTTGATTGATCTCTTTTGAGATAGAGATATAGAAAAGAGTTTTGATGATTCTCGTGTTTGTAGTCTCTTTCCCAATCACTGTGTGATGGTCTCTGATGTATTAAAATAAACAAAAGACCTCTCTTTCTTCTTTTTTTTTTTTTGTTTTGTGTGGTGCCAATAGAAAAACATCTACGTAGATCTCTTCCTTTTTCTTCTTTTAAACTTTCTGGGATTAAATTTACTGTACAATTATGTTATCACAAAAACCGTTTCTTTACTAAAAAAAAACGATTAGACCAACAAGTGGGTTTGAAAGGCTTGATTCTTTTGTCAATTTGTCAATTCAATCTTGGCGATGTGGGTTTAAGATTCACTGCTGTGGAATAATATTCGCCATTAGTGTTCTTTCATAAAGTAGCTGGAACTAAAAAAATAGAGGTATATATATATATGTGTTTCTTCTTCCTGTCTGAATCATTTCCTCTTTGATCTAAAAAAGGAAATTAATTTTTTTTTTTATTTACAGATATCTCTTTCCTTACCTGAATCCCATCATTGCTCTCCGTGGTGATAATCTGGATCTAAAGCCTCAATCTTTCTCGCCGGAGGACCACCGTGGGTGTGATTGTACAGCAGTTGGTCTGGAGTGCCTTGTTAATATAATCAGGGCCCTGAGAATGGGGTCCTGTCTATCTGCTGAGAGCAGGAGTCCCACACCTGGCTCTCCTTGCTCTCCTGGGTTTGGTGTGAAGAAGAGAAAAAACTCTAAGAAGAGACTCGGTTCCAGAAACTCCTCCTTTGATTCAAGAAGAGATGATCCGTTGCATAGAGTCCCGGGCCGGATGTACTTGAATGGAGCAAGTGAGGCTGCTTGTATCTTTACTCAACAAGGCAAGAAAGGGCCTAATCAAGATGCCATGGTTGTTTGGGAGGTTAGTTTAGAAAAACAATTAAGTCTTCTCTTTGTTTATGGTTTTCTTATAGGTTTTATTTGTGTGTGCAGAGTTTTGGTTCAATGACAGATACAGTCTTCTGTGGAGTGTTTGATGGGCATGGTCCTTATGGTCATATGGTTGCAAAGAGAGTCAGAGACAATCTTCCTCTCAAATTAAGTGCTTATTGGGAAGCTAAAGTACCTGTTAATAGTGCAAGCAACATCAACAACTCTGAAGATGCTTCTTTTGTATCTGCTGAGGAAGAACCTAGTGCCAACAACAACTCTGAAGATGCTTCTTTGTATCTGCTGAGGAAGAACCTAGTGCCAACAACAACTCTGAAGATGCTTCTTTGTATCTGCTGAGGAAGAACCTAGTGCCAACAACAACTCTGAAGATGCTTCTTTGTATCTGCTGAGGAAGAACCTAGTGCCAACAACAACTCTGAAGATGCTTCTTTTGTATCTGCTGAGGAAGAACCTAGTGCCAACAACAACTCTGAAGAGTCCCAATCTGATTTGTTTCAAACTCTGAAAGATGCCTTTCTTAAGGCTTTCAAAGTTATGGACAGAGAGCTTAAATTCCATAAAAGTGTTGACTGTTTCTGCAGTGGGACAACGGCTGTGACTTTGATCAAACAGGTATTGTCATGTCTTTATTAGCGTAGTTCAGTGTAACTGGTTGTTTAATTATAAATATCCTCTGCAATATCTTAGGGTGAGTATCTCGTTGTTGGAAACGTTGGGGACTCAAGAGCTGTGATGGGGACAAGAAACGGTGAAAATGCTCTTGTTGCTGTTCAACTAACTGTTGATCTCAAACCAAATCTCCCAGGTTGAATAACTATTCCTTGTTATGATGGATCCCTTTTATTCAAGTTGTTGTGTTAATTGTCCTCCATTGATTTTTGCAGCTGAGGAAGAGAGGATAAAGAAGTGTAGAGGACGTGTGTTTGCTCTTAGAGATGAGCCTGAGGTTTGTAGAGTTTGGCTGCCAAACTGTGACTCACCTGGACTTGCAATGGCACGTGCTTTCGGAGACTTTTGCCTTAAAGATTTTGGTTTAATCTCTGTCCCTGATGTATCGTTCCGTCGATTAACCGAACAAGATGAGTTTATAGTGTTGGCTTCAGATGGGGTAGGTAACCTCTCAGACATACAAACATATCTTGTCTCACATTTGTCTAATGGTATGTTTGTGTGATAGATTTGGGATGTGCTCTCAAACGAAGAGGTAGTGGCGATTGTGGCTTCAGCACCATCACGTTCCTCTGCAGCAAGAGCTTTAGTGGAGTCTGCGGTTAGAGCTTGGAGATACAAATACCCTACCTCCAAAGTAGATGACTGTGCTGCGGTTTGCTTGTATCTACACTCCAATGACACAAACCTCATATCGTCAGCTTCTTCCATCTCCAAACTGGAAGATGATGATGATGCATCAGAACCAAGCGGTCTAGGCCGTTCAAGTACTGTCAGGACAGGGAAAGAGATTGCTCTTGACGAAAGTGAAGCTGAAAAGCTGATTAAGGAAGATGATATAGAGCCTGGAACAGAGTACTCTGCACTAGAAGGTGTTGCAAGAGTTAATACACTTTTAAACTTACCAAGATTTGTGCCTGGAAAATAAAAGAGAAATAAGAGTTCGAAAACTGAAGAAGTTGAGTGGTGACAACAACACATTTAATCAAATAAATCACTCTCAGGACTCAGGAGAGGTGCTGTGTCTTTTCTTACCCACCTTTCTACATTCTCTTATTCTTTGAGTCGACATTCATTGGTTTGGAACATAAACTCTTGTCAGTTTTGTTTTTCTATTTATGTCTTTCTTTCTTGTTTAATGTTTTGGTATTGTCAGTAAAGAAAGTGAAAACACAATCACATGTATGTAATAACGGCTTTGTGTCTGTGATACCATGAACCCCACCCCCCCCCTGGGACTTAATTTTGTCCGTCTGTTGGGGGAATATTTCCTGTTGATTGCTTCAATCTCTTTCTCTTTCTCTTTCAAACTCAGTTGTTTCAACAAATGGGGAATCAGATCCTTTTACTGATGATAATAACAACACAAACACAAGGAACAAACTTGTCTTCTTACCAAGGCTATAAAGCAATGTTAGAGAGGAAAAGAACTAAGAGAGAAACAATTGTAAGAAATTTGGAAACAGCTAAAGAAGAAGAAGACCATGAGAGATTGTGTGCACCAACTGTGTAGACTGCTCCACTTTGTTCATCCTTCACTTGTATTCCTCCTGAGCCTGTGTGATTGATTCATACGTCACATTCAAACGCTTAAATAGAATTTTAACAAAAAAGTTAAGTAGGATCAGTGATGATGCTTACAGTTGTGATTGGTCCATCCAATAACTTGGTTTTCGATATCATAGACAACTAACTTGTTAGAAAGCGCCATATCTGCACAGCCAAATCAAGTCAAGACTTCAATTATTTGGTGATTAGATTGCGAAATACATTTTTTTTTGGAAGAGAGAGAGATGTTACCTCCAAGAATTGACAATTCTCCTCCATCTTTAGTCTGCAATCCACCGGTTTGCCAGCCTAAACACCATGTGTCTCCCTAAACAAGAGTCGGAGTTTATGTCAGAACAGGAACAACAAACAAGATCAAAGAGTCAGAACAAGAACTAAAACTTTACTTGAATTTGGAAGAGATAATCCCGAGGAGTCACTGTCAAGGAAGCAGACTTGTCGAACTGAAATGTCACAGGTGGGAACCGATCTAAACTGTAATATATCAGTCACCACATCAGATGCAGCATAAGACAGAAGAGCAATATCATTTTCAAACAACTCAACAAAGCAATGTGTTTAGATTCTTACTTGTCGGTATAACGGAAACAAGTAAAGGCATCTTGAACCTTATGCAAGTTGAGCTCTGGATGTGAAGCCAAGATCTGCCAAAAACAACAAACAAAGTGTTTAAGAACCTTTTATAGTAAAAGAAACATATTTTATGAAGAAAACAATTGTATTAACCTCATTGATTAACGGATTATAAACAGCGGTGGGAAGATAGACCAAAGTAGTACCACTGTCAACAATGACTCCTTTGTCCTCTCCTGAATCAAACGCTCCGGAAGAAAGTTGTAAAACTGAGTTACCAACTTCAATTGAATTGAGGCTAACACTATAATGAGCTCTGTAGAAAGGGTAGTCAAAAACAGTGTAAGTAACTCAAAACAAGAAGAGGTTTAAGGAAAAAGGCATTCATTGGCTTACGATTTAGAGAGCATAGGAGTAGTCTTCACTTTCGGTGAGACAACTTCTCCAATGGCGAAGATACCACCTCCGTTTTTGTTATCCAAGCAATGTGCAAAAGTCCTTTTCACCTTCCCTTGAGAAGCTAACTGAGATATAAACGATGAATTGGACTGTCCAAATCCCATTATCCCATCAACTGCAGAGACTGATTCACCGAGCTGACCAGACTGTTTAGACCCGCACCCGAAGATGATGGTTCCGTTGGTAGAACCGGTCTGACGGTTACCAGTGACTAAATCCAAATGCACAACATCTCTCACTAAGTGACCACTAGTGGAGCTTTGATCTCCGTATTGGATGATGTATTTGCAAGTGGAGCCTGAGTGGCACTCGAATATTTGGTTAACGTAAGAGCAGAAGCTGTCGTCACAAGAAACAGACTTTGCGGTGGAGGAAGCATCTGAATCATAAGGCGTTAGATCTACCTGAAAAAGATAAATGAAACCATTAAAAACATTATATAAGCAACTTAATGTTATGTGCTTTTGTGGGAGATGGTCTTACCAAATCACTTTTCCTAGGACAACTGATGCATCCAGCACAATTCACCCATAAGATATCACTTCCTGTATCGACCTGGACATGGTAGTCTCTTGATGGAGTTCCTAGTCCAATTTTAGCAAAATATAGACTGTAATAACAAGAACAAGAGTCAACAAATGAGAGACAATGACCAAACAAACAGTGATGAGAATCTCTCAAAAGATCAAAAAGCTTTAAAAAAAAAGGGTATCTTTCAGATTCCACATTTGTAGGCATAAAAATTTAACCTTTCTATTTAAATTCCCAAACTTTATTTCATAAGGAAACAAAAAAAAATGTTAAAGATTAGAGCTTTTGAGTACCCGGTGGACTCAGGCTGGCTATCGCCGCCGAGAGGGAGATCGATGGCGGAGAGGAGTCTGGAGTGACGGTGAGCGTCGTGAGCTTTGAGGGCTCCGAGATCCTTTTCTATTTTCCCGGCGAACTTGCTTCGAACTTTGAATGCCAAGTTCTCCGTCGCCGCCGCTGATAACCGCGGCGAAATCAGCAGCGTCGCGAGTGCTGCCGAGAGGAAAATCGCCGACAAAGACCAATGTCTCCGCGTGAGATCCATTCTCCGTCAAAGACTAATATTCCAAACTTATTAATCTAGAAACAAAAAATAGAAAGGAAAAAAGGTAAAGAGGGCTTTGGCGGTGGCGTGAGGTTTAGGACAAAGATGTAGAAGAAGCAAAGAAACTTTGTAATAAAAATATAGTTTATTGTTATGAAATAACTTATAATTTATAGTATCGAGAAATTTAAATAAGAGTAGAATTTAATACCCGTATGAAGCAAATAACACTACTATAAGTGAGAGAGTTTATTATAAGTAAGAAGAAGAAGATGTAATGGTGTCTGAAAAGAGTGAGATGAGTGATGGATTTATAGTGATCAACAATACATAAAATATCAAAGATGGTGCTTGATTTGGTAAATGAGTGGGTGATCATAGTTTGATGAGTAGATGATCATAATGCTTGATGAGTAGATGATCATAATGCTTGATGAGTAGATGATCATAGTCTTAAGTTAGCGAAAGTGGAGGATCATTTCAAAGTTTATCTTATAACACTCCCCTCGATCATCCATCTTGATTAAATTAAGTTTCAGAACACTCTCCTCGAGACCGGTGTTACTCTCCGCCTCGCTTAACGCCTTTGTTGCCTCGTTAAAACCTTTCTGGAAAACCCAATGGGAAAACCATAGTTAGGTAAAAGAGTACAACTACGTAAACTCCCCTCGATTGGCGGTCGTAGATCCTTCGATGACGATTCCAATGCTATGGACATGTTTTCAATAATGAAGTAGGAAGTGCTTTGTGAAGAGATCGGTGCATTGTCGCATGATCGGACATATCTTACTTCAATCTCTTTCTTCTTCTCGAGCTCTTGAGTGTATGAGAAGAACTTTGGATGTATATGTTTTGTTCTATCACTTTTGATATATCCTTCCTTCGTTTGAGCAACACATGCTGCATTGTCTTCATATGAATAGTTGGCCCGTACTTTTGTCAATCCCACTACTTGAACAAATGTGTTGGCTTATTGATCTTAGCCATACACATTCTTTACTTGCTTCATGGAGTGCGATGATCTCAGCATGATTTGAGGAGGTAGCCACAAGCGTTTGTTTCGAACGCCAAGATATAGCGGTGCCTCCGATCGTAAAACATATCCCGCTTTGCATCGGCTTTGTGTGGATCCGAAGATATCCTGCATCCGCAAAACCAACCATTTGACCATTTGAATCTTTAGGGTAAAATAAGCCTAAATCAATAGCCCCTTTAGGTAACGAAGACATGTTTAATTCCATTCCAATGTCTTCGTGTTGGAGATGAGCTAAATCTTGCTAAGATTCACAAAGAAATGATATATCGGCCGTGTACAATTTGCAAGGTACATCAGCCCAATTGCACTTAGATATGGTACTTCCGGACCAAGTATCTCTTCTTTCTCTTCGTGGTCGAAATGGATCACTTTCAATATTAAGTGATCTAACGACCATCGGTGCTAAGAGGAGTCGCTTTATCCATGTTAAAGCGCTTCAATACTCGTTTGGTATATGTAGACTGATGTACAAATATACCCTTTGAGAGTGTTCTATTTGAAGGCCAAGACAATCGTGTCTTTCCGAGATCTTTCATCTCAAATTCTCCTTTAGATATTCTCGATGCCTTTGTATTTCGTTTTGAGTTCCAATAATATTAAGATCATCAACGTACACGCGATTATCACAAATCCGATGTTGATTTCTTTATGAAAACACAAGGGCATATAGGATCATTCGTGTATCCTTCTTTGTCAAGTGTTATTTGAGACGATTATACCACATTCGGCCCGATTGTTTTAACCCATATAATGATCTTTGCAATTTTATTGCACATAACTCTTTAGGTTTGGAACTTAATGCTTCGGCATTTTAAATCCATCGGGATTTTCATGTAGATATCGTATCTAATGATCCGTGATAGATAAGCTGTAACAACATCCATGAGACGATCTCAAGATTTTTATCACGGCTAACTCATCAGGAATCTAAATGTGATCGATCCATTACGGAGAATATGTTTCCTCATAATCAATACCAGGTCTTTGAGAAAATCCTTGGGCTACAAGGCGAGCTTTATACCTTGTAATCTCATTTTTCTCATTTCGTTTCGAACGAAAATCCATCTCAGACTCAACCGGTCTCACATCTCCGGTGTGAGTACAATAGATCCAAACACTTTTCGTTTGTTAAGCGAATCAAGTTCGATTTGTATTGCTTCTTTCCATTTATTCCAATCATGTCTCTTTTGACATTCATATATGGATTTCGGTTACGGATCATCGGTATCTTCATTTACCTCATTTGACATAAGATATGAGAAAACATTACCAATGTCATCATTTTCATTCCTTTTCCATATCTTTTATTATGGATGTAATTAATAGAAATCTCATGATTATCTTTCGATTCATGATGCTCGATTCATCGAGTCCTTATCATTTATTTCTTCCAAAATATTTTCGCTATTTTGGGTGCATCATATATTTCAGCTTTCTTCCGCTTCCTAGGATTCTTATCCTTAGAACCAGCAGTCTACCACGCTCAGCGTGTTTTGGCTCTCGTGTGTCATCCTCCTTTTCTTGTTCATTTGGCATTTTGATCTGACGGGAGCATTTGCAGCTGGTATATGAGATTTAGTTATCGTCTTGGTATCCGCAAATGCATCGTAGCTGGTTAGCTATACTCAGAATGCATAATTCGTCAACTTCTAGTTCGACTCTTTAGTAGGAGGATCAAGATACAACAATGATGGTACACTCCATTTTATATCACTTCCAACATTTTGTTTTCTCTCCCAGAACGGGAATACATTTTCGCAAAATGACAATCAGAAAACGTTTGTAAAGACGCCACCACCGTGGTTCTGGTATCTTATAATTGATGGAGAATCACAACCAACATATATTCCCAACCTTCTTTGTGGTCCCATCTTTGTTCGTTGTGGTGGTGCTACTGTGCACATATATCGCACAACCAAAGATTCTAAAATGGGAAATGTTTGGTTCTCGACCAAACGCTAACCGTAGTGGGGAATACTTATGGTATGCACTCGGTCCGATCCGAATGAGTGCTTCGCATGCAAAATGGCATGTCCCCATACGAGGTTGGAAGTTTTGATCTCATAATCAATGGTCTTGCAATCAATTGCAGACGCTTAATTAAAGATTCACCAAACCATTTCGTATGAACATGAGCAACCGAATGTTCAACTTCAATTCCCATTACCATACAATAGTCATTGAATGCTTGGGATGTGAATTCACCAGCGTTGTCTAGTCTCTTTTAATAGTATAATCGAAACCGTGCTCGCAGTTTGATTATCTCGAGTTAGAAATCTCGAAATGCCACATTTCGAGATGATAATAGACAAACGTGTGACCATCTACTGAATCGTCAATTAATACCATAAAATAGTGGAATGGTCCACATGGTGGATGTATCGGTCCACATATATCACCTTGAATTCTTTCAAGGAACTTTGGTGATTCTTTATCGATTTTGGTTGGCGATGGTCTTACGATCAATTTTCCTAGAGAACATGCAACACATGTCATTTTATTCCCTTGAGAAATCTCCTGGATTTTCAGTGAATGACCATGTGAGCTCTCGATGATTTTTCAGATCATTGTAGTGCTCGATGACCAAGACGATCATGCCATAGTGTAAAATCACCAGAATTTTCCTTAATCACCAAATGTGATTCAATGGCACTTATATATGTATGATGCAGACCAGAAGGGAGTTTTGGTAATTTTTCCAATATTTTTTGTTTTCCCGATTTCTCAAGAGTAATATACATATACTTCTTTCCATCCTCAGTTGCAGACTGAGTATCAAATCCTTGAATATATATGTCTTTAAAACTCAACAAATTCCTTTTAGAATTTGGAGAAAATAGTGCATTATTTATCGAGAATTTTGTCCCATTGGTAATGTGAAATGGGCTTTACCAATCCCTTCAATCAAGTCGGGACCGATATTGTGTTAACAATGATATTTGTCGATTTTAGTTCGAAAAATATTTTACGTGTTCGAATAGTGTGCGTTGTTCCACTATCTGGTATACAAATATCTTTAGTATTGATCTTGGTTGATGTTCCATTTGTAATGTCCATTTCTGAGACAAACAAAAAGAATTAATCATAAGATAATAATATTCATAAAATATTATACATCATTAGGAAACATTAAACACACAATAATTATACATAAGAAGGTGAAAAGCACACAATAATTATACATTAATCTTCCACAAACAACAATTATTTATGGTATAATTGTGGAATTTCAAGAGTCACATGATGGGCATTTAAACTTCCGTGATAGCGGTCTCCTCGAAATCATTCACAAAGTCAGACGCATCAAGGTGCGTTGTACCCTCAGAGTGTTCCGTAAAGTTTACTTCTTTTTCTTTCCCTTTGACGGACTCCTTATATAGAGCACAAAGGTGTGCAGGGGTACGACATAAACGAGACCAATGTCCCTTAGTACCGCATCTGAAACAAGCTTCTTCTCGCTTCTGGGAGGTATTTCCTTGGTGTTCTTTGCCCTTAGGGGTTTGTTCAGAGCGGACCCACTGGAATGACTTCCTATCTTTTGGATTGTAATTTTGTCGTCGTCCACGGTAGTTTTGACGACCGCGACCGCGAGCCCGAAAGGTATTATTTTCCTTAGTGGTTTCTTCGCGATCTAATGCTTGCTTCAGAAACGGTTTAGAACCAGTTGACGGGTCATGTGATTCTTGATCGAAGCTCGTTGTTCTTTTCGCTATGAGAAGAGCTACAACCAATTCGAAAATTTGGTATATCCCCTAACTGCATCGTTGTTGCAGGTGATGTGGCTCTTGTGGAATGTGGTGTATGTCTTCTCAAGCATTTGAGATTCGTGATCGCTTCACCACAGTATCTCAATTTAGCCACAATTCCTAACACAGCAGAATTGTAATTCATCACTTTGTCGAAATCTTGGAATCTGAGACTCTGCCATTCATCCCGAGCAAGTGGAAGTGTTATGTCTTTCTGATGATCAAAACGATCTTTCAGAGACTTCCATAGCTCTTTAGGGTCTCTCATGTTGGCATAGTCATAAATAATACTTTCATCAAGGTGTCTTCTAAGGAAGATTACCGATTTAGCCTTTCTCGAGGCGTTGAAGTATTATTCTCTTTAACGGTCAGGATAACCAAGAGATTCAAGATGAAGTTCAACATTTGTAACCCATGAAATGTAGTTGGTACCAGTGATGTCTAAAGCTGGAAATTGGAGCTTCTCTACTTTTTCCATTTGTATTTCTAAAACACAAAATAATAATTTTATTAGAAACTTCATAATTTAAAAACCGTTTACATTAATCATACAAGCAATTACAAGGAGAAGCGATGTAAAGAAAATTAAACCGATAATCATCTTAAATTCACTCGGAGTAAATTCTCCATCGAATAAACCATAAATAGAAACACAAATAAAAATGGCACATAAAACAAAAGTGCTAATCATCTTTCTTGAAAAATCGGAGGAGAGCGATTTTGAAATTTTGAGAGAAGATGAAATGTTTTGGATGATGAAATGAAGTGAAAATGAGTTGTATTTATAGATGAAAATTACTGTTCATGACCGTTGGAGAAAGAGGAAATTTTTTGAAACATTTTCTTTGTGACCGTTGGGTTAAATCGAGTGCACCAAAAATTAGTCTGAAAATATCGTATTAAACGGTCAATCAAATCTATAAAATTTCATAAAAGTGAAAAATTATGACAATGAAATATTTATGTTATATGACAACAAATCATGCGACGGCTCACCGATCAATGCGAATAATAAATAAATTAAACGATGCTCGGCCGACCAATTAATAATAAACGTAATATAAGGTGGCTCACGACCAATAAATAATAAACAGATATAATATGCTCGGCCGACCAATTAATAATAAACGTAATATAAGGTGGCTCACGACCAATAAATAATAAACAAGATATATATGCTCTACCGACCAATAAATAAATTAAATTACTAAGTAAATAATATGTAGGTATTCCTACCATTATAACATGATATAAATAATAGTAGAGGCGATAACGACCATTATAACAGGTATAAATGATACAAATAAATTTTACCGAATCGCAGAGTGATCGTCGATAACGTGTTATGAAATAACTTATAATTTATAGATCGAAATTTAAATAAGAGTAGAATTTAATACCGTGATGAAGCAAATAACACTACTATAAGTGAGAGAGTTTATTATAAGTAAGAAGAAGAAGATGTAATGGTGTACAAAAGAGTGAGATGAGTGATGGTATTTATAGTGATCAACAATACATAAAATATCAAAGATGGTCTTGATTTGGTAAATGAGTGGGTGATCATAGAGCGATGAGTAGATGATCATAATCTTGATGAGTAGATGATCATAATAGCTTAAGTTTAAGAAAGGAGTGGAGGATCATTTCAAAGTTTATCTTATAACATTTATAAAATTATTATTACAAAATCTCGATTCACCTTTGAATCTCTCTGACTATAAAATTGTACTTTGTTTTACTTTTTTTTTTCTTCTAAAATTAGGAAATAAAAATTTCAGATATTTGTGAATCTGAACAAACCGTTTTTAGTTTCAGTTTGGTGGCAGTTATTTACCTTCTCTTGTCCTTGAGAGTCAAAAGTTCTTTTATTTTTTGGTGTCTATTAAATTCCCTGTTTTACCAATTTATCTACTTGTTTGTATTCAAAAGTTACATTTGTAATTGTTCTTCCTTATATAATTGAATTTTGTTATGCTAAAAGAATAAAAATATGTCTTTATTTTGAATTTCTAGAACTGTTTGATAATTGCTATCTCAAGTTGTTGGAATTTATATTTTAGTTTGAATTGGAAGTAGTTCAATTTATATGCTCGGCAATATAATAATTCATCCATTTATGGAAAAGGTTATTTAGAAGATAAGATCATCAATATTTTCTTCTTCCATTCAATATTATCTTCTTCAGTTTTTTTAAAAAATATTAAAAGGAATTTTTTTTTAATATTTTCTTCATCAATTCAATATTTTCTTCATCAATTCAATATTTTGAGGGACCTAATCGTCATTTACAAGTAAAATGTAAAATATCATTATCAATCGTAATTCCCTCAGAGAATTCTACACCTCCCGTTTCATCTATCACGATGTGACATAAATACCCCCGAATATCCTCCTTCATCCGCAGAAACTTGAGGCTACAATCGTCTTTTAAGCTCTACAGTCCAATACTCCGTTGAGACCGCACACACAAGCCAAGCTCATCAACCTTTCTCGAAATCCAACTTCAACGTCGTCGTCTCCTTCACTCTTCTTGAACTCAAAAGCTTCCCCAAGCAATGCCTCTCTCTCTTCGTATGGCCCCATCTCCTACGGCTTTAGCTTCAACCACCGGTGGATATGGTCCCGTGAAGAAGCAGTGCCGCATCCCTTACTCCGGCGTCGCGACTACGAGGCTTGGTTTCTGCTCATTGGATTATGGGAAAAGGGTAGATTCCTCTGTGGTGAGGTGTAGCTTAGAGACAGTGAATGTAAGTGTTGGTCAAGTGACGGAAGTGGATAAGGACACGTTCTGGCCCATCGTTAAAGCCGCCGGCGAAAAGATTGTTGTACTTGACATGTACACTCAATGGTATGTCAACGTTATCCACTTTTAGATTAGCTATTAATCATCCTATTCTCGACAGACGTCGTATACTTTAGATTTCTGATTAGAGCATTCATCTAGGCACAACTCAAAGAAGAAAGAAGGAGTCTCTTTCCTCATTTAACTCACCCGAAGATGATGGTTCCGTTGGTAGAACCGGTCTGACGGTTACCAGTGACTAAATCCAAATGCACAACATCTCTCACTAAGTGACCACTAGTGGAGCTTTGATCTCCGTATTGGATGATGTATTTGCAAGTGGAACCTGAGTGACACTCGGATATTTGGTTAATGTAAGAGCAAAAGCTGTCATCACAAGAAACAGATTTTGCACTGGACGAAGCATCTGAATCATACTGTGTTAGCTCTACCTGAAAAATATAATAAAATCCATTATAACATATAAACGCAACTTAAATTCTGTTCTTTTGTGCCTGTTGATGGTCTTTTAGACTTTTACCAAATCACTTTTCCTAGGACATCTGATGCATCCGGCACAGTTCACCCATAAGATGTCACTTCCTGTATCAACTTGGACATGGTAGTCTCGTGATGGAGTTCCAAGTCCAATTTTTGTGAAGTATAGACTGTAATAAAAGAAAGTCAAACATTTTAACAATAGCAGACACAAGAAGAAAGATCATAGCTGAGAATGGTTTAGAATCAAGAAAGCAAAGAGTCAACAATGATAGACAATGACCAAGCAAACAGTGGAGAATCTCCTAAAAGGTTTTTTCAGATTCCTCATTCAAATTTGGAAACTTTACTCCACACTTGGAAGGAAACAAAAAATCTAAAAAGTTGGAGCTTTTAGTAACGGAGATTCGTACCAGTAGACTCGGGCTGGCTATCGCCGCCGAGAGGAAGATCGATGGCAGAGAGGAGTCTGGAGTGACGGTGGGAATCGTGAGCTTTGAGGGCTCCGAGATCCTTTTTCTTTTTCCGGCGAACTTGCTTCGAACTTGGAATGCCACGTTCTCCGTCGCCGATGATAGCTGCGGCTCAATCAGCAGCGTCACGACCGCCGCCGAGAGGAGAATCGCCGACAAAGACCATTGTCTCATCCGCGTGAGATCCATTCTCCGTCAAAGACTAATATTCCCAAACTTATTAATTTAGAAACAGAAAATAGGAAAAAAAAAGGTAAAAGAGGAAAAAGGTGTTAGCTTTGGCGGTGGCGTGAGGTTTAGGACAGAGATGTAGAAGAAGCAAAGAAACTTTGTAATAAAAAATACTTAGTTATTACAAAATCTCGAAACACCTTTGAATCTGATTAAACAATTATGATTTCTTTACTTCTTTTTCAAAAAATTATAAAAATAAAAATTTCCGATATTGTGGAATCTCAACAAACCGTTTTAGTTTCATTTTAGCGCCGGCAGTTATTTACCTTCTCTGTCTTTGAGAGTCAAAAGTTTTTCTTTTTTTTACTAAATTTTTTTTGTGTATCTATTTAATTGAGAATTTATTGAATTCCCTATTTTATCAATTTATCATGTAAAATTACTTGTTTGTATTCAAAAATCACATTGTTAATTGATCTTGCTTATAAGTTATACTTGAATGTTCTTTGACAAAAATAAATTATGTGTTTACTTTGAATTATTAAACTGTTTGATAATTTCTATCTCAAGTTGTTGGTATTTATCTTTTAGTTTAAGTAGTGATATTTCTAGAGAAAAAGACATAAAGAACACTAAATCAAGTTTTTGTCACAGATATAGATTTCAAAGATCAAAATAACCAAAATGTTTCATTAAAAGGGTAAATATACACTTATACTTAACTAATCTAAACCTTAGGGTCTAGAGTTAAGGGGAAGTTTAGGATTAAGGTTTTAAAGTTTATAAAATAAAAAATACTAAAATTTTGAAAATAAAAATTTGAAAAATAGTTTCAAAAAGTAATTTCGAATTATAAAAATAAAAATTGAAAAAAATTAATAAAAAAAAATTTCCAAAAAAAAAATTATAAAATATTTCGAATTTGAAAATATATAATCTGAAACTATGAAAAAAATTATTATTTTATTATTTTATTATTTTATTATTTTTTTATATTCATATATCTAGGTTAGTAGGGTCTTTTCAACTATTAAATGAAACATTTTGGTCACTTTTCTCCCGATAATCTATTTTTGTGACAAAAATTTGAAAAGGTTGTATTCTGGACAACTGCCCATATTTCTATGCTAACCAATATAATAATTCATTCATATATTTAAAAGATAAAATCTTCATATCTTTTTTCATCAATTCAATATTTTGTAGGGACCATAAGTTACAAAAAGAAAAACATTATAGGAACCTAATCGTCGTTTTACAAGTAAAACATAAATATCATTATCAAACGTAATTCCATCGGAGAATTCTACACCTCCCGTTTCATCTATCACGATGTAACATAAATACCCCCGAATATCCTCGTTCATCCGCATAAACTCGAGGCTATGATAGTCTTTTTGTCCCTACAGTCCAATACTCCGTTAAGACAGCACAACACACAAGCCAAGCTCGTCGACCTTTCTCGAACTCCAACTTCATCTCCTCCACTCTTCTTGAACTCAAAAGCTTCCCCAAGCAATGCCTCTCTCTCTCCGCCTCGCTCCATCTCCTACGGCTTTGGCTCCAAACACCGGTGGATATGGTCACGCGAAGAAGCAGTGCCGTATCCCTTACTCCGGCGTCGCTACTACTAGGATTGGTTTCTGCTCATTGGATTATGGGAGAAGGGGAGACTCCTCTGTGGTGAGGTGTAGCTTAGAGACAGTGAATGTGAGTGTTGGTCAAGTGACGGAAGTGGATAAGGACACCTTCTGGCCCATCGTTAAAGCCGCCGGTGACAAGATTGTCGTTCTTGACATGTACACTCAATGGTATGTCAACGTTACTATCCACTTTTTAGATTAGCTAGCGATCATCCTATTCTTGTGAGACTTAGTATAATTTAGACATTCTGATTAATGGTGATGATACTTCCTTTGTCACAAAAAGGCTTGAATTCAATGATTAATATATACATGAGATCCTAATTAATGCACGCAGGTGTGGTCCATGTAAAGTGATTGCACCTAAGTACAAAGCTTTATCAGAGAAGTACGAGGACGTTGTGTTTCTTAAGCTTGACTGCAACCCTGAAAACAGGGTTTGTTTTTAAAATCTCTCCTTTCTCCACACCTATATGACTTGCTTTTTTTTTTGCTTTAGCTATAATAACTTTGGAACTATTTTCTTTTTTTTTTTTCCTTTTGGTGCAGCCTTTAGTAAAGGAGCTGGGGTTAAGAGTGGTTCCAACTTTCAAAATCTTTAAGGATAATGAAGTCGTCAAGGAAGTTACCGGTGCCAAATATGATAATCTGGTTGCAGCCATTGAAACAGCCAGGTCTACTACTGCTGGTTCTTCTGGATGATCCAATCCCCCCCCTGCCCTCATGTCTTTTACCGTAATTTGGTTTGTATCGATGTAGTAAACTCTGCTGTTCTTATTATTTTGGAAATGAAAAGAGTTTTATGTATATTAAACGGTAAATACAAATTAAGTTGGTGTGTTATGAATCGTTTCACAAAGATCTGCATCCCCATCCTTTATACTGGACCTTGGAATGTTCCAAACGTTTTCATATGCTTGCAACAAAGAAGTTCGTTATCCCTTAAGTTGTACGGCTTGTGAGTACGCGTTATGTATGAGATGTGCTACGTTATCGAGAAAGGTAAAACAAAGGTGTGATGTATGTGAGACCAAGACAGATCCTAGTGTATGGGACGATACTTGTGATGAGTGTGGGGTTGAGTCTCCATAATAACTGTGTACTTGGAGATTTATACTCTACGAAGCTAGGACTCATGCGTCCTGGTGTTGGAATACTTCATAATAGAGAAACCAACACGCACTCAATAAACAACGTTTAAGGAAGCTTGAACCTTATGCAAGGTAAGCTCTGGATGTGAAGCCAAGATCTGCCAAACAAACAAAGTGTTCAGAAGCTTTATAGTAAAAGAAACATATATTTTTTTTTCACAAATACAGAAGAAAATAATTTGTATTGACCTCACTGATTAACGCCTTATAAACAGAGTTGGGAAGATAGACCAAAGTAGTACCACTGTCAACAATGACTCCTTTGTCATCTCCTGAATCAAAGGCTCCCGAAGAAAGTTGTAGAACTGAGTTACCAACTTCTATTGAATTGAGGTTAACACTATAGTGAGCTCTGTAACAGGGTGGTCACAAACAGTGTAAGTACCTAAAGAAGAAAAGAAGAGGTTTAAGGAAAATGGCATTCACTTACGATTTAGAGAGCATAGGAGTAGTCTTCACTTTTGGTGACACAACTTCTCCAATGGCGAAGATACCACCTCCATTTTTGTTATCCAAGCAATGTGCAAAAGACCTTTTCACCTTTCCTTGTGAAGCTAGCTGAGATATAAACGATGAATTTGACTGTCCAAATCCCATTATCCCATCAACTGCAGAGGCGGATTCACCGAGCTGACCAGACTGTTTAGACCCACACCTGTAATGTACCGAGTCAATATCAACTGAAAATGGCACAACTCAAAGAAGAAAGAAGGAGTCTCTTTCCTCATTTAACTCACCCGAAGATGATGGTTCCATTGGTAGAACCGGTTTGACGGTTTCCAGTAACTAAGTCCAAATGCATAACATCTCTGACTAAGTATCCACTAGTGGAGCTTTGATCACCGTATTGGATAATGTATTGGCAAGTGGAACCTGAGTGACACTCGGATATTTGGTTAATGTAAGAGCAAAAGCTGTCATCACAAGAAACAGATTTTGCACTGGACGAAGCATCTGAATCATACTGTGTTAGCTCTACCTGAAAAATATAATAAAATCCATTATAACATATAAACGCAACTTAAATTCTGTTCTTTTGTGCCTGTTGATGGTCTTTTAGACTTTTACCAAATCACTTTTCCTAGGACATCTGATGCATCCGGCACAGTTCACCCATAAGATGTCACTTCCTGTATCAACTTGGACATGGTAGTCTCGTGATGGAGTTCCAAGTCCAATTTTTGTGAAGTATAGACTGTAATAAAAGAAAGTCAAACATTTTAACAATAGCAGACACAAGAAGAAAGATCATAGCTGAGAATGGTTTAGAATCAAGAAAGCAAAGAGTCAACAATGATAGACAATGACCAAGCAAACAGTGGAGAATCTCCTAAAAGGTTTTTTTTTTCAGATTCCTCATTCAAATTTGGAAACTTTACTCCACACTTGGAAGGAAACAAAAAAAATCTAAAAAAGTTGGAGCTTTTAGTAACGGAGATTCGTACCCAGTAGACTCGGGCTGGCTATCGCCGCCGAGAGGAAGATCGATGGCAGAGAGGAGTCTGGAGTGACGGTGGGAATCGTGAGCTTTGAGGGCTCCGAGATCCTTTTTTCTTTTTCCGGCGAACTTGCTTCGAACTTGGAATGCCACGTTCTCCGTCGCCGATGATAGCTGCGGCTCAATCAGCAGCGTCACGACCGCCGCCGAGAGGAGAATCGCCGACAAAGACCATTGTCTCATCCGCGTGAGATCCATTCTCCGTCAAAGACTAATATTCCCAAACTTATTAATTTAGAAACAGAAAATAGGAAAAAAAAAAAGGTAAAAGAGGAAAAAAGGTGTTAGCTTTGGCGGTGGCGTGAGGTTTAGGACAGAGATGTAGAAGAAGCAAAGAAACTTTGTAATAAAAAATACTTAGTTATTACAAAATCTCGAAACACCTTTGAATCTGATTAAACAATTATGATTTCTTTACTTCTTTTTCAAAAAATTATAAAATAAAATTTCCGATATTGTGGAATCTCAACAAACCGTTTAGTTTCATTTTAGCGCCGGCAGTTATTTACCTTCTCTGTCTTTGAGAGTCAAAAGTTTTTCTTTTTTTTACTAAATTTTTTTTGTGTATCTATTTAATTGAGAATTTATTGAATTCCCTATTTTATCAATTTATCATGTAAAATTACTTGTTTGTATTCAAAAATCACATTGTTAATTGATCTTGCTTATAAGTTATACTTGAATGTTCTTTGACAAAAATAAATTATGTGTTTACTTTGAATTATTAAACTGTTTGATAATTTCTATCTCAAGTTGTTGGTATTTATCTTTTAGTTTAAGTAGTGATATTTCTAGAGAAAAAGACATAAAGAACACTAAATCAAGTTTTTGTCACAGATATAGATTTCAAAGATCAAAATAACCAAAATGTTTCATTAAAAGGGTAAATATACACTTATCTTAACTAATCTAAATTAGAGGTTAAAGGGAAGTTTAGGATTAAGGTTTTAAAGTTTATAAAATAAAAAATACTAAAATTTTGAAAATAAAAATTTGAAAAATAGTTTCAAAAAGTAATTTCGAATTATAAAAATAAAAATTGAAAAAAATTAATAAAAAAAAATTTCCAAAAAAAAAATTATAAAATATTTCGAATTTGAAAATATATAATCTGAAACTATGAAAAAATTATTATTTTATTATTTTATTATTTTATTATTTTTTATATTCATATATCTAGGTTAGTAAGTGCTTTTCAACTATTAAATGAAACATTTTGCCACTTTTCTCTATAAGATGTCTATTTTGTGACAAAAATTTGAAAAGGTTGTATTCTGGACAACTGCCCATATTTCTATGCTAACCAATATAATAATTCATTCATATATTTAAAAGATAAAATCTTCATATCTTTTTCATCAATTCAATATTTTGTAGGGACCATAAGTTACAAAAAGAAAAACATTATAGGAACCTAATCGTCGTTTTACAAGTAAAACATAAATATCATTATCAAACGTAATTCCATCGGAGAATTCTACACCTCCCGTTTCATCTATCACGATGTAACATAAATACCCCCGAATATCCTCGTTCATCCGCATAAACTCGAGGCTATGATAGTCTTTTTGTCCCTACAGTCCAATACTCCGTTAAGACAGCACAACACACAAGCCAAGCTCGTCGACCTTTCTCGAACTCCAACTTCATCTCCTCCACTCTTCTTGAACTCAAAAGCTTCCCCAAGCAATGCCTCTCTCTCTCCGCCTCGCTCCATCTCCTACGGCTTTGGCTCCAAACACCGGTGGATATGGTCACGCGAACAGTGTCGTATCCCTTACTCCGGCGTCGCTACTACTAGGATTGGTTTCTGCTCATTGGATTATGTGAAAAGGGGAGACTCCTCTGTGGTGAGGTGTAGCTTAGAGACCGTGAATGTCAGTGTTGGTCAAGTGACGGAAGTGGATAAGGACACCTTCTGGCCCATCGTTAAAGCCGCCGGTGAAAAGATTGTGGTACTTGACATGTACACTCAATGGTATGTCAACGTTACTATCCACTTTTTAGATTAGCTAGCGATCATCCTATTCTTGTGAGACTTAGTATAATTTAGACATTCTGATTAATGGTGATGATACTTCCTTTGTCACAAAAGGCTTGAATTCAATGATTAATATATACATGAGATCCTAATTAATGCACGCAGGTGTGGTCCATGTAAAGTGATTGCTCCTAAATACAAAGCTTTATCAGAGAAGTATGAGGACGTTGTGTTTCTTAAGCTTGACTGCAACCCTGAAAACAGGGTTTGTTTTAAAATCTCCTTTCTCCACACCTATATGACTTGCTTTTTTTGCTTTAGCTATAATAACTTTGGAACTATTTTCTTTTTTTTTTCCTTTTGGTGCAGCCATTAGCAAAGGAGCTGGGGTTAAGAGTGGTTCCAACTTTCAAAATCTTTAAGGATAATGAAGTGGTCAAGGAAGTTACGGGTGCCAAATATGATGATCTGGTTGCAGCCATTGAAACAGCAAGGTCTACTAGTTCTTCGGGATGAGCCAATCCCCTGCCCTCATGTCTTTTACCGTAATTTGGTTTGTATCGATGTAGTAAACTCTGCTGTTCTTATTATTTTGGAAATGAAAAGAGTTTTATGTATATTAAACGGTAAATACAAATTAAGTTGGTGTGTTATGAATCGTTTCACAAAGATCTGCATCCCCATCCTTTATACTGGACCTTGGAATGTTCCAAACGTTTTCATATGCTTGCAACAAAGAAGTTCGTTATCCCTTAAGTTGTACGGCTTGTGAGTACGCGTTATGTATGAGATGTGCTACGTTATCGAGAAAGGTAAAACAAAGGTGTGATGTATGTGAGACCAAAGACAGATCCGACTGTATGTTACAATACCTGTAATTAGTGTGGGGGTGAGTCTCCGTAATAAATGTGTCCTTGGAGATTTATACTCTACGAAGCTAGGACTCATGCGTCCTGGTGTTGGAATACTTCATAATAGAGAAACCAACACGCACTCAATAAACAACGTTTAAGGAAACTTGGATGTCAAGCGAAGGCTCCTCTAACCAAACCGCTCCAGCCAACAGTGGAATGAAACTCGATTTAATGTCAATACATTCTTGTAAAAATATCTGTTGTTTTTATGAATTACTCAGTTGTATCATCTATTGCATTTACAATAGAGGAAAGAAACTTGATTCAATTGTGAGAAGCCGTGATCATCACTTAATAATTGAGGGTAATCGGAAGAATATACCCAAGAAAACGCCCATGTTGCCTCTGTCTGGCAAGTTTATGGGAAGTCATAACGATTTAATTGATTATATTTTAGTATTAGTCAGCGTGTCATTATTATCACAGCTGCTTACATTTACTTGGACTTTAATAATTTGTATGCATCTTCAAACCTACCCTATTAAAAATAGTGTATATATCTATTTAATAATCATGCTAATATATTGCACTGGTTTATTTTATAGATTAAAGATAACACCTAATCAATTTCTTGATGAGTTGCTGGCAGTGTCGGCCGGGCAATCACCATTGACGATAATATAAACAATTCATCGTACAGCGAAGAGTGTGAGTTCCATTGAAATGTAGTCTATATGATCAAGAGGAGCCATCAGAAGACAAAACTTGAAACTTTTCACTTCTTTGTTTTTTTCTTCCTTTACCAAACCGGAAACAGAGGATATGTCTAACTCTAAGCACATGCTGCCGTTTCACGATCATCCATTGTATACATTTGACGACGACCAATCTTGGTTATGCTATGTGTGCTCATCAAACGAAAAGCGCGGCATGGTCTATATCTGCATGGAGTGCGAACTCGTGACGCACAAGGAGTGTGTTGAGCCCTTCCTCAACAATCCGTTCCAGTGCAATCACTTTCTCAAGTTCTTCACGGGTTCACCATTTAAATCTGAAAATCGCGAATGTCATTTTGTCGTAAGAATCTCTCGTCTCTGTATGCTCGGTGCACTACTTTACCAAGGAAGGTGAAACACAGGTGTGACGATCATCTTTTGTCGCTGAGCCAAGGTCTCGGAACGCGAGCGGTGACTTGTGGTGTGATGTTTGCGAATGCAAGACAGATCCGAATGAATGTTACTATACTTGTGACGAGTGTGGAGTGTGTCGGAAAATGATTGACTGGGTCTACGGAGCTTTCAAATGCTCTCGTTGTCCTAGCTACGCAGTTCATTCAAGATGTGCTACGAGAAGTGAAGTGTGGGATGGGATAGAGCTGGAGGATGTTCCTGACGAAGAAGAAGAAATCGAAGATCCATACAAGGTGGTTAATGAACAAGATATCATTCACTTTAGCCATGAGAATCATATCTTAAGATTGGATGAGAGTTGTGTGAAGGATATGCGCTGCGAGGGTTGCGTTCTACCCTTCATTGGAGATGCATGCTACAAATGTGTGGAATGTGATTTCATTCTACACAAAACGTGCTAGTCTTCCTCGAAGAAGCGCCATTTACTGCACAACCATAAGCTTACGCTGCTGGTTGACGAGGTTACTTTTCAGTGTAGAGCTTGCAAAACCAATTCTAATGGTTTCAGGTACAAGTGCGAAGAAGGCTGCAAAGATAAGTTCGTGTATGATGTTCGGTGTAGCTCCGTATCAGAACCGTGTCACCATGATCTGCATCCGCATCCTTTGTACTGGACTTTGGAAGGCTCCAAAGAATGTCGAGCTTGCGACACAGAAACCAAGAATCCTCTATGTTGTACGGCTTGTGATGATTACGCTTTATGCATGAGGTGCACTACTTTACCAAGGAAGGTGAAACACAGGTGTGACGATCATCTTTTGTCGCTGAGCCAAGGTCTCGGAACGCGAGCGGTGACTTGTGGTGTGATGTTTGCGAATGCAAGACAGATCCGACTGTATGTTACAATACCTGTAATTAGTGTGGGGTTGAGTCTCCATAATAACTGTGTACTTGGAGATTTATACAATTATACTATACGAAGCTAGCTAGGACTCATGCGTCCTGGTCTTGGAATACTTCATAATATATAAACCAAGAAGCGCTCAAGAAACAACGTTTAAGGAAACGTACGTGGATGTCAAGCGAAGGCTCTAACCAAACCGCTCCAGCCAACAGAACAGTGGAAAGAAACTCGATTTGACGTCAAGACATTCTTGTAAAAATATCTCTTGTTTTTATGAATTAATCAGTTGTACCTTCTATTGCATTTACAAAAGTGGAAAAAAACTTGATTCAATTGTGACAAGTCGTGATCATCACTTAAATAACTGAGGATAATCAGAAGAATATACGCAAGAAAACGGCCATGTTGCCTCTGTCTGGCAAGTTTATGGAAAGCCATAATGATTAATTGATTATATTTTAGTACTATTAGTCAGCATGTCATTATTATCACAGCTGTTTACATTTACTTGGACTTCAATAATTTGTATGCATCGTCAAACCTACCCATATTAAAATTGTATACATCCATTTAATAATCGTGCTAATATATTGCATTGATTTATTTTTTTAGTTTAAAGATAACATCTAATTAGTTTGTTGATGAGTTGCCGGCAGTCTCGGCAGGCCAATCACCATTGATGATAATATAAAAAAATCATCGTACAGCTAAGAGTGTGAACTCCATTGAAATGTAGTCTATAAGCTCAAGAGGAGCCATCGCAAGACAAAACTTGAAACTTCACTTCTGTTTCTTTTTTTCTTCCTTTTACCATGCCTAAGTCTAAGCACATGCTGCCGTTTCATGATCATCCATTGTATATATTCGACGACGACCAATCTTGGTTATGCTATATTTGCTCAACAAACGAAAAGCGTGGGATGGTCTATATCTGCATGGAGTGCGAACTCGTGACGCACAAGGAGTGCGTGGAGCCTTTCCTCAACAACCCGTTCCAGTGCAATCACTTTCTCAAGTTCTTCACAGGTTCACCATTCGAATCTGAAAATCGCCACTGTCATTTTTGTCGCAAGAACCTTTCGTCTTTGTATGCTCGTTGCACGATATGCAACACAAGCATGGATGTTGACTGTTTGAAAAATCCACCGCCGCTCACTGTTTTTCAACCGAAGCACCACGAGCATAGTCTCACACTCTTGTCAAGACTAGTCACATTTACTTGTAACGCTTGTGGTCTGGAAGGCGACCGTAATCCTTACGTGTGTCTTCAATGCAATATGATGCTACATAAAGATTGCATTGATCTACCGCGGGTCATTAGCATCAATCGTCATGATCATCGCATCTCTCATACTTTTCATCTTGGTCAAGGGGAAAGAGACTGGGAGTGTGGAGTGTGTCTCGATATTGATTGTGTACTTGGGGATTTTATTATCTCAAGGTAGGACACATAAGTCCTGGTCTTGAAGTACTTGCCAACAATGGTGTTACTCGACCTTTATGCAGCAGTTGTGAAGTTCGATGCAAGTTCCCATTCCTCGTGAAGGATACTATTGTTCGTCACTTTTGTAAGATAGACTGTTTACATTACCAGTAATTAAATCATAATATCTCAATATTTAATTACCATACTCCTCCAAGTAGTCTCAATGTATGTTTGCCTGAATGTTGCAAAGAAAGAAAATCTTTATTTCCAACTCAAACAAAGTTTTCAGTTTAGACAAACATCAAAGACACAAAACTTCAACATGAGCCACAAGTTTTACACACATTACATAGTAGACGAGTTGGTTGGACGGATTCCACACGAAAGGGAAGTTTATTAAGGTTTTAAAGTTTATAAAATAAAAATACTAAAATTTTGAAAATAAAAATTTGAAAAATAGTTTCAAAAAGTAATTTGAATTATAAAAATAAAAATTGAAAAAATTAATAAAAAAATTTCCAAAAAAAAATAAAATATTTCGATTTGAAAATATATAATCTGAAACTATGAAAAAATTATTATTTTATTATTTTATTATTTTATTATTTTTTATATTCATATATCTAGGTTAGTAAGTGCTTTTCAACTATTAAATGAAACATTTTGCCACTTTTCTCTATAAGATGTCTATTTTGTGACAAAAATTTGAAAAGGTTGTATTCTGGACAACTGCCCATATTTCTATGCTAACCAATATAATAATTCATTCATATATTTAAAAGATAAAATCTTCATATCTTTTTCATCAATTCAATATTTTGTAGGGACCATAAGTTACAAAAGAAAAACATTATAGGAACCTAATCGTCGTTTTACAAGTAAAACATAAATATCATTATCAAACGTAATTCCATCGGAGAATTCTACACCTCCCGTTTCATCTATCACGATGTAACATAAATACCCCGAATATCCTCGTTCATCCGCATAAACTCGAGGCTATGATAGTCTTTTGTCCCTACAGTCCAATACTCCGTTAAGACAGCACAACACACAAGCCAAGCTCGTCGACCTTTCTCGAACTCCAACTTCATCTCCTCCACTCTTCTTGAACTCAAAAGCTTCCCCAAGCAATGCCTCTCTCTCTCCGCCTCGCTCCATCTCCTACGGCTTTGGCTCCAAACACCGGTGGATATGGTCACGCGAACAGTGCCGTATCCCTTACTCCGGCGTCGCTACTACTAGGATTGGTTTCTGCTCATTGGATTATGGGAGAAGGGGAGACTCCTCTGTGGTGAGGTGTAGCTTAGAGACAGTGAATGTGAGTGTTGGTCAAGTGACGGAAGTGGATAAGGACACCTTCTGGCCCATCGTTAAAGCCGCCGGTGACAAGATTGTCGTTCTTGACATGTACACTCAATGGTATGTCAACGTTACTATCCACTTTTTAGATTAGCTAGCGATCATCCTATTCTTGTGAGACTTAGTATAATTTAGACATTCTGATTAATGGTGATGATACTTCCTTTGTCACAAAAAGGCTTGAATTCAATGATTAATATATACATGAGATCCTAATTAATGCACGTAGGTGTGGACCATGTAAAGTGATTGCACCTAAGTACAAAGCTTTATCAGAGAAGTATGAGGACGTTGTGTTTCTGAAGCTTGACTGCAACCCGGAAAACAGGGTTTGTTTTAAAATCTCCTTTCTCCACACCTATATGACTTGCTTTTTTTGCTTTAGCTATAATAACTTTGGAACTATTTTTTTTTTCCTTTTGGTGCAGCCTTTAGTAAAGGAGCTGGGGTTAAGAGTGGTTCCAACTTTCAAAATCTTTAAGGATAATGAAGTCGTCAAGGAAGTTACCGGTGCCAAATATGATAATCTGGTTGCAGCCATTGAAACAGCCAGGTCTACTACTGCTGGTTCTTCTGGATGATCCAATCCCCCCCCTGCCCTCATGTCTTTTACCGTAATTTGGTTTGTATCGATGTAGTAAACTCTGCTGTTCTTATTATTTTGGAAATGAAAAGAGTTTTATGTATATTAAACGGTAAATACAAATTAAGTTGGTGTGTTATGAACCGTGTCACCATGATCTGCATCCCACATCCTTTATACTGGACCTTGGAAGGTTCCAAAGAATGTCGAGCTTGCGACACAGAAACCAAGAATCCTCTATGTTGTACGGCTTGTGAGTACGCGTTATGTATGAGATGTGCTACGTTATCGAGAAAGGTAAAACAAAGGTGTGATGTATGTGAGACCAAAGACAGATCCGACTGTATGTTACAATACCTGTAATTAGTGTGGGGGTGAGTCTCCGTAATAAATGTGTCCTTGGAGATTTATACTCTACGAAGCTAGGACTCATGCGTCCTGGTGTTGGAATACTTCATAATAGAGAAACCAACACGCACTCAATAAACAACGTTTAAGGAAACTTGGATGTCAAGCGAAGGCTCCTCTAACCAAACCGCTCCAGCCAACAGTGGAATGAAACTCGATTTAATGTCAATACATTCTTGTAAAAATATCTGTTGTTTTTATGAATTACTCAGTTGTATCATCTATTGCATTTACAATAGAGGAAAGAAACTTGATTCAATTGTGAGAAGCCGTGATCATCACTTAATAATTGAGGGTAATCGGAAGAATATACCCAAGAAAACGCCCATGTTGCCTCTGTCTGGCAAGTTTATGGGAAGTCATAACGATTTAATTGATTATATTTTAGTATTAGTCAGCGTGTCATTATTATCACAGCTGCTTACATTTACTTGGACTTTAATAATTTGTATGCATCTTCAAACCTACCCCTATTAAAAAAATAGTGTATATATCTATTTAATAATCATGCTAATATATTGCACTGGTTTATTTTATAGATTAAAGATAACACCTAATCAATTTCTTGATGAGTTGCTGGCAGTGTCGGCCGGGCAATCACCATTGACGATAATATAAACAATTCATCGTACAGCGAAGAGTGTGAGTTCCATTGAAATGTAGTCTATATGATCAAGAGGAGCCATCAGAAGACAAAACTTGAAACTTTTCACTTCTTTGTTTTTTTTTTCTTCCTTTACCAAACCGGAAACAGAGGATATGTCTAACTCTAAGCACATGCTGCCGTTTCACGATCATCCATTGTATACATTTGACGACGACCAATCTTGGTTATGCTATGTGTGCTCATCAAACGAAAAGCGCGGCATGGTCTATATCTGCATGGAGTGCGAACTCGTGACGCACAAGGAGTGTGTTGAGCCCTTCCTCAACAATCCGTTCCAGTGCAATCACTTTCTCAAGTTCTTCACGGGTTCACCATTTAAATCTGAAAATCGCGAATGTCATTTTTGTCGTAAGAATCTCTCGTCTCTGTATGCTCGTTGCACGATATGCAACACAAGCATGGATGTAGACTGTTTGAAAAACCCACCACCGCTCACTGTTTTTCAACCGAAGCATCACAAGCATAGTCTCACACTCTTGTTAAGACTAGTCATCTTTACTTGTAACGCGTGTGGTCTGGAAGGGGATCGTAACCCTTACGTGTGTCTTGAATGCAATCTGATGCTCCACAGAGATTGCGTTGATCTACCGCGAGTCATTAGCATCAACCGTCATGATCATCGCATCTCTCATACTTTTCATCTTGGTCAAGGGGAAAGAGACTGGGAGTGTGGAGTTTGTAGGAAGACAATTGATTGGATCTACGGAGCTTACAAATGCTCTCGTTGTCCTTACTACGCGGTTCATTCAAAATGCGCAACGAGAAGTGAAGTGTGGGATGGGATAGAGCTTGAGGATGTTCCGGACGAAGATGAAGAAATCGAAGATCCATACAAGGTGGTTAATGAACAAGATATCATTCATTTTAGTCATGAGAATCATATCTTAAGATTGGATGAGAGTTGTGTGAAGGATATGCGCTGCGAGGGTTGCGTTTTACACATCAACGGAGAACCATGCTACAGATGTGTGGAATGCGATTTCATCCTACACAAAACATGCGCTAGTCTTCCTCGGAAGAAACGACATTTATTACACAACCATAAGCTTACGCTGCGAGTTGACGAGGTTACTTTTCAGTGTAGAGCTTGCAAAACCAATTCTAATGGTTTCAGGTATAAGTGTGAAGAAGGCTGCAAAGATAAGTTCGTGTATGATGTTCGGTGTAGCTCCGTATCAGAACCGTTTCGCCATGATCTGCACCCACATCCCTTGTACTGGACCTTGGAAGGTTCCAAAGAATGTCGAGCTTGCGACACAGAAACCAAGAATCCTCTATGTTGTACGGCTTGTGATGATTACGCTTTATGCATGAGGTGCACTACTTTACCAAGGAAGGTGAAACACAGGTGTGACGATCATCTTTTGTCGCTGAGCCAAGGTGTCGGAAACGCGGGCGGTGACTTGTGGTGTGATGTTTGCGAATGCAAGACAGATCCGAATGAATGTTACAATACCTGTAATTAGTGTGGGGTGAGTCTCCGTAATAAATGTGTCCTTGGAGATTTATACTCTACGAAGCTAGGACTCATGCGTCCTGGTGTTGGAATACTTCATAATAGAGAAACCAACACGCACTCAATAAACAACGTTTAAGGAAACTTGGATGTCAAGCGAAGGCTCCTCTAACCAAACCGCTCCAGCCAACAGTGGAATGAAACTCGATTTAATGTCAATACATTCTTGTAAAATATCTGTTGTTTTATGAATTACTCAGTTGTATCATCTATTGCATTTACAATAGAGGAAAGAAACTTGATTCAATTGTGAGAAGCCGTGATCATCACTTAATAATTGAGGGTAATCGGAAGAATATACCCAAGAAAACGCCCATGTTGCCTCTGTCTGGCAAGTTTATGGGAAGTCATAACGATTTAATTGATTATATTTTAGTATTAGTCAGCGTGTCATTATTATCACAGCTGCTTACATTTACTTGGACTTTAATAATTTGTATGCATCTTCAAACCTACCCTATTAAAAAATAGTGTATATATCTATTTAATAATCATGCTAATATATTGCACTGGTTTATTTTATAGATTAAAGATAACACCTAATCAATTTCTTGATGAGTTGCTGGCAGTGTCGGCCGGGCAATCACCATTGACGATAATATAAACAATTCATCGTACAGCGAAGAGTGTGAGTTCCATTGAAATGTAGTCTATATGATCAAGAGGAGCCATCAGAAGACAAAACTTGAAACTTTTCACTTCTTTGTTTTTTTCTTCCTTTACCAAACCGGAAACAGAGGATATGTCTAACTCTAAGCACATGCTGCCGTTTCACGATCATCCATTGTATACATTTGACGACGACCAATCTTGGTTATGCTATGTGTGCTCATCAAACGAAAAGCGCGGCATGGTCTATATCTGCATGGAGTGCGAACTCGTGACGCACAGAGTGTGTTGAGCCCTTCCTCAACAATCCGTTCCAGTGCAATCACTTTCTCAAGTTCTTCACGGGTTCACCATTTAAATCTGAAAATCGCGAATGTCATTTTTGTCGTAAGAATCTCGTCTCTGTATGCTCGTTGCACGATATGCAACACAAGCATGGATGTAGACTGTTTGAAAAACCCACCACCGCTCACTGTTTTTCAACCGAAGCATCACAAGCATAGTCTCACACTCTTGTTAAGACTAGTCATCTTTACTTGTAACGCGTGTGGTCTGGAAGGGGATCGTAACCCTTACGTGTGTCTTGAATGCAATCTGATGCTCCACAGAGATTGCGTTGATCTACCGCGAGTCATTAGCATCAACCGTCATGATCATCGCATCTTTCATACTTTTCATCTTGGTCAAGGAGATTGGGAGTGTGGAGTGTGTCGGAAAATGATTGACTGGGTCTACGGAGCTTTCAAATGCTCTCGTTGTCCTAGCTACGCAGTTCATTCAAGATGTGCTACGAGAAGTGAAGTGTGGGATGGGATAGAGCTGGAGGATGTTCCTGACGAAGAAGAAGAAATCGAAGAACCATACAAGGTAGTTAATGAGAAAGATATCATTCACTTTAGCCATGAGAATCATATCCTAAGATTGGATGAGAATTGTGTTACGGATATGCGCTGCGAGGGTTGCGTTCTACCCTTCATTGGAGATGCATGCTACAAATGTGTGGAATGTGATTTCATTCTACACAAAACGTGTGCTAGTCTTCCTCGGAAGAAGCGCCATTTACTGCACAACCATAAGCTTACGCTGCTGGTTGACGAGGTTACTTTTCAGTGTAGAGCTTGCAAAATCAATTCGAATGGTTTCAGGTACAAGTGCGAAGAAGGCTGCAAAGATAAGTTCGTGTTCGATGTTCGGTGTAGCTCCGTATCAGAACCGTTTCACCATGATCTGCATCCGCATCCTTTGTACTGGACTTTGGAAGGCTCCAAAGAATGTCGAGCCTGCGACAGAGAAACAAAGAATCCTCTGAGTTGTACGGTTTGTGATGATTACGCTTTATGCATGAGGTGCGCTACTTTGCCGAGAAAGGTGAAACACAGGTGTGATGATCATCTTTTGTCGCTGAGCCAAGGTCTCGGGAACGCGAGCGGTGACTTGTGGTGTGATGTTTGCGAGTGCAAGGTGTTTGCAAGTGAGTGTTACTATACTTGTGACGAGTGTGGAGTGTGTCTCGATATTGATTGTGTACTTGGAGACTTTTATTATCTGAAGATAGGACACATCGGCCCCGATCATGAAGTACTTGCCAACAATGGTGTTACTCGACCTTTATGCAGCAGTTGTGAAGTTCGATGCAAGTTCCCATTCCTCGTGAAGGATACTATTGTTCGTCACTTTTGTAAGATAGACTGTTTACATTACCAGTAATTAAATCATAATATCTCAATATTTAATTACCATACTCCTCCAAGTAGTCTCAATGTATGTTTTGCCTGAATGTTGCAAAGAAAGAAAATCTTTATTTCCAACTCAAACAAAGTTTTCAGTTTAGACAAACATCAAAGACACAAAAAACTTCAACATGAGCCACAAGTTTTACACACATTACATAGTAGACGAGTTGGTTGGACGGATTCCACACGAAAGGGAAGTTTATTACATAACTAGAACGAAACCTGAACGCCCAACAAAACCATAAGCTGTGACACAAACTCTGGGTGTCCTGGCCATGCTGCGCCAGTTACCAGATTCCCGTCGGTGAAGCATCGGTGGATTGGATCTGGTTCTAACCAAGTTCCTCCTCCAAGTACCACATTCAGTTTCACGGCTGGATAAGCAGTGCATTTCCTTCCCTGTATCAACATAAAATCAGATATAGGAATTTTCTCAAAACTATTTCATAATATATAAGATTGTATTGGCAAACACAGGGAGGAATAAAACTGACCTTTAGGACACCAGCAGCAGCTAAGATCTGCTGTCCGTGGCAGATAGACGCAACTGGTTTCCCAGAACTCATAAACTCTTTAACTATGTTAAGGACGTGTCCGTTCAAGGCCAGATACTCTGGAGCTCTACCACCTGGAATGACCAGAGCATCATAACCAGAGGAATCAAGTCCATCAAAAGCAGCAGTCAAAGCAAAAGTGTGGCCTGGTTTTCACTGTAAGTCTGGTCACCCTCAAAGTCGTGGATCGCAGTTGGGCAGCGATCACCAGCCTTTCTCTGGACAAACCGCATCGACTCGACACCCCAGAGCTTGAAGAGACTGAAACGGGACTTTGACTTCATAGTCCTCCATATAATCCTGCAAAAGTCAAAAAAAAAACATCAGCCAACACAGCTCCTGAGGATCTAACATACTCTCCCTCTTAATGAAACGGAGGGAGTATAAAGTAGTAAACGTCAGCTTACCCCACAAAGAAACAAGATTCTTTTATCTGCTCCAGTTATTCTACCCCCCATGGCCTTGACAAAAAGCTGGATAAACTCAGGATGTCCCTCATAGGTAGCTGCAGTAATCAAACTACCATCAACCACACAGACATCAGGTGTTGTCGGTTCCACCCACTTGGCCCCTGCAGCGATGAGGGCAGGTCCAACGGTTGCGTAAGCTGTGCAGCTTCGACCGTTGACCGTGTCAGAAGCTGCTAGTATCAACTGCCCGTGGCAAATAGAGGCTATGGGCTTTCCAGAGGTTGAGAACTGTTTAACCAACTCAACAACAGATGCGTTCATGGAGAGGTATTCAGGAGCACGTCCTCCTGGTATAACCAATCCATCGTATTTGGTGAGGTCAACTTCGTCGAACGTTGCGTTGAGAGTGAAGTTGTGACCTCGCGACTCGGAATAGGTCTAATTAGATCAAATCAAATTAACTGAGTCAACACTACGTATATCTATAATCTAATCTGTAGCTCAGTTGAAAATGAAGCGAGATCACATCGAGATCGAGATCGAGAGAGAGAGAGACCTGGTGGCCACAGAAGTCGTGAACAGCGGTGGGGCAAGAGTCACCAGCCTTTTTGCCGGGGCAGACGGTGTGGACTGAGACTCCGAAAGCTTGCAAAGCCTGGAACGGGACCATCACCTGAGAGAGAGAAGCACAAGGGAGTGAGTATATATGAGAACAACAAATATATAGAAAGGGAATAAAGGTAAGTAGAGGACCTCGTAGTCTTCCATGTAGTCACCGCACAAGATCAGAACAGTTTTCGAGTTCGCCATTTCAGCTAGAGAGAGAGAGAGAGAGAGAGAGAGAGAGAGTCAGCTTGAAATTTTGGAGAGAGATGTTATTCTGGAGAGATCTTGTTAACGGCGACGTTTGGGACGAGTGGATCGCACGTATGGAAAAAAAAATTACAATTTAAAAATGGGCTAAAAAAATACAAAAAAATTCGTGAACGGCAGGATTCGAACCTGCGCGGGCAAAGCCCACATGATTTCTAGTCATGCCCGATAACCACTCCGGCACGTCCACTCTTGTCTACGTTGGTAACTAAATAAATTATCAAAACCCATTAAAGACTTCCACATTCCCTGTAAGTTAACCCCAAGTTGCCAAATAGGATGAAAGAAGCTACACAGATGAATGCTTTTAAGAAAAAAAATGTTGGGATTAAAAAGGTCACACAGTACACTATGAATAACAGTCGTGTACTAAGAGATAAAACAGAGAAGCCATTTGGGAATTTTCAATCTTCCTTTCTTTTTCTCTAACATCACATTGCCGATATGAACGACTGAACTCTCGCCTGTCCTCGTTCCTTCTCCTCTGCTCCTTCAACATCTCCTACGTTGTCATGATATTCATGTGAAAAGGCTTACTTACGTTAGCAATAGCAACCAACAAGGAAACTATAAAATTGGGTGAGTATAGGTAAAGAAAGATGGTATGAAAAAGCGAGATTTGTTTCGAATGAATGGTTCAGTTCTAGGCGCGCCATGTCAACATCTATTAGTGTAACTAATTCATGAATCAAGTTGTTCAAAGTTCTCTCCATATCAAGTCAAAACATATTCATTAATTGCTGTAGAGGCTACTTTAAGGTGATATAAGAGAGAGAACCTGAAGTATCTCCTTGACGTCGTTTTTACTAAGCTTTTGTTGTAAATTTGATCTTACATGAACCCTAGATCTTTAACATCTAGACTAATCACATAATAGATTTATAAGAAGGATTTGCGGAATACCTCGATTCATGGTTGCGAAAATCTTCTTGAACGGTTTTTGATCATAGTTGATGATTTCTTGATCTTTAAGTTAGACTTAAGCTTACTCTCCATAAGATGATCTCTTGATTTTAAGTTGGAAGTTAGTACTTCTCTCCCCTTACCTACAATCTTTTCTTTATGTGTTTGTCTTAAGATTTTTTTCATGATGTTTTAGGATGGAGCAAAGATATCTATTTATAGGTGGGGAGAGTAACCTTAGCTTCCTCATCAAGTTTTGATAACTTTCTCACCAAGTTTTACTTACTTCATAGGTAAGTTTATCCTCTAATCTCAACCATCCATCAAAATTGAGTAAATGACAAATGTTTATTTAAGATGACTCATTTCATTATGAGAAGACAAGTGTGAAGTGTCCTAGTTTTGCTCTTTATATGAAAATATTGTCTTTTGCAATCAGAATAATGAGCATGGCACTCTCTCTTCAAATCATTACAGCTCTTGTCTTTATTACCGTTGTCACTGTATCCTCATCACCTTCCGGCGGATTTACCATGGACCTAATCCACCGTCGTTCTAATTCATCTTCTACTGGTCGCTCTAACACTTACGATCAACTCCGATCATCTCCTTACGCCGACGTCATCTATGATACTACCTCCAGAGGAGGGTATCTTATGAAACTCCAAATCGGGACACCTCCCGTCGAGATCGAAGCAGCCTTAGACACGGGAAGCGAGATCATATGGACACAATGTTTGCCTTGTCTTAACTGCTACCACCAACGCAATCCAATATTCGACCCTTCGAAGTCCTCCACCTACAAAGATCTAAGATGCTTCAAACGGGCAAACTTGTCTCCTGAGCTTATTGGGATGACACATACCATCCGATTAGCTTCTCCATACTGAGAATCCTGCAATGTTGATTATGGTTTGTTATGGCTACTTACAGAAATACCAAATGAGCCAAAGACAATTTAGAAACACAAACCTGACTCATGGAGCTAATCTCTGATATGGCAACAGTCTCTGCGCCACATAGTTTGAGTAAAGACGGGAAGCTGCTCCCAAATCTGTACTGCATAAGGGAAACAAGGAGCGAAAGAATAGGTAAATGGATGCTCATCAATGACTATTTTTACACAAATAAGAGATTATACCATGTCTGTTGATTCCAACACAAAGGTGAATCCTTGTAGACATTTTTCACGGATGTTTGGTTCCATTACATCCACCAAAGCTTCTTCCACCATCACTGATGGTCTGTACCTGTATTTATAAATTAGCATGTCAGTAACTGGAGAGTTTGTTCTGTAACTAAAGAAAAGCATTAAGATATAATACTCACTGACTGTTTCCAGGAAACTCGCTGCGGATACTTTTCTCTGCAAGAAGCTAGAAAAAAAAAAAAAAACTAAAGTTATAAAACAACAAACGAGGTGGTGACAACAGTACTCTCTGACGTACCTTAGCCCAATTCGTCAAAATGATGGGTTTTGGGATAAAACTGCATTGAGTAGAGCTTCATTCACTTGCATACGCAGCTCAACAAGAACATGTGCACTCCTCACTCAAGGTAGGAGCAATACGAGCACCTGGAATATCAACATTATCTTCAGGCAATATGAGTAATTTGAAACCAATTTTACTTGCATAATGTTTGTCACTAACCAATTGATGAAAGAGCATCTGATGAAAAGCTCGTTACCATTTACTAATACCTATTTCAATGTTGCGTCTTTGCATTTGGCAGATACTCTGATAGAGTTAGATCAGAGGCCGACAGGTTTCATATCAATTAAAATAACTGATTGTAATTGTTATCATTAGTCAATAAATCAAATTAATAAAAAAATTCGAAATTTGTTTTAATTGATATATAATTTATAGTCATCTATTTAAAATATAAACTATTTTCATATTTATCCATTGACAATACAATATGAAGAACAAGAAAAAAGAAACAAGAAGAAAAAAGAAAATGAATTCACAGAACAAAAATGGATTGTAAAGCAAATAGAAAGAATTCTTCTTCTTTATTTTTGTCTTCAGTCTCCATAAGTGGTGTGAAGCAAATCGATTCGTCCAAAGATTTTTCTTCAACTGTTTTTCGCATAGACTTTTACTCCTTTTTGCTCAATACTCTTCAAGTCTTCATTTGCCATTGACGAGAATGATATCTAATTAAAATAATCCATAAACATAGAAAGAAACTAAAATATCCTAGTTTCCTTTCATATCATACATGAGAAGAAATGTAATCATCATGATTCACGATAAAAAAAAATACTTGATTCTTGTTAATTTTCTTATAAATCAAATAGTCTAGAACAATAAAAAAGTTTTAAGAGGAAGAGAACTATGAAGGATACCATGAGAGGAGATCATGACAGATAATAATGTATATGCTGAGAAGAAACAGTTATGGAAGATCATGGATCAGTTAAACTAAAATCACAAAAATAATTAAAGCAACGTATCATTCTATTACTGAATTTTGCATCTTTTATTAAAGTGATATTAACTTTGTATCATTTATCTAAGTAATATTAATGAAAACTAGAAAATGTATCAATTATATAATTGATGTAAACTCATATTTAATATTAATTATTTATAAGTGATGTAAGTTGATATATATTTATATCAATTTTATTGAAGTGATGTTAGATAAGTTATTACAACATCAGTTCTCATAACATAAATAATTTGTATCATTTGTCAAGTAATTTAAACTAGAATCATTTATTTTTCTGATAGTAGTTATGTTATGTAAAACAATCATTTTTTGTAGTGCCAAGAGTTGAAGGATCCATGCAAACCGCTACAAAAACAGAAAAAATAATTAAAACAGAGAAAATCATCAAAAGATTACAACGCGTTTACTATATGAAACCAACAAATTTAGATTTGGTTTTCTTGTTTGATATTGTGTACTAACCTTGCTCCCTATAATTTTCTTTGTTTGTTGTTTGTGTTCAATATGATGTTATCATATATTTCATAATAATATTATTTGACATTTAATTGGTATAATTAATTAAACATTGCATAAAATAAAATAAATAATATTTTATAGTGACAAATAAAAAAATCAAACTAACAAAATTTGCTTAATCGTAGTTATTAGTGGCTAGTTGAATTTATTTTAAATTATTAATCACTTCACAATATGTCTAATTTGGAGTAGTTGATGATTTTAGTTGGACTACCCATGTTAATACCGTAATGACATCCAAACAAATGAAAATTGTGGTTCATGGTAATGGTCATCTATTATGTGATGGACATCCTAATGGTCATCTATTATGTGATGGACATCCTAATGGTCATCTATTATGTGATGGACATCCTAATGGTCATCTATTGTATATGTAATTATCGCATTAATTTCACCAATTTTTGCTAATGTTTTCCTAACTTTTTACATATTTTTGCCAAATATTTATTTCTTTCTCTAAATAGTAATCAAGTTTTTCGAAAATTATCATTAAGATTGGTGAACACAAAAGAAGAACAAACTCGTAACGACTCCTAATAATGTCAACACATGATACTGCTCTCATCACAATTTTCTAATTTTTATAAAAAATTAGAAATTAATAAATTAGTCACATATCTCTCGTCAATACGAATATTATGATCTAAGAATTGAAGCAATAGAAAATAAATTGAAAAAATGGTGGAAAAGAAAAAGACAACATGAAAAACTATTTAGTAGCTAACTTTTAATTAAGGTTTCAGTTGTAATCTATCTAAAATAGAAAAACAAATATATTTGTTAATACAAGTTTATAAATATTGCTAAAGGATCCGACAAATGTTATTCTGATTAGTTATTCCCACAAGTATTATTTTAGCTAGGAAAAACCTTACAAACCTTAATTAATTATTTGTAAAAAGCAAAAAAAAAACTAAAATATGTCCTAAGCCACGGCTTCACCCGCTTATGCCATAGACCGGCATATTCACCTTGAAACCTCAACCTCGACTGAGCAACCCGTGGATGGAACCAGCAGTTCCACGCTTTCTAGCCTGCATATCCACAAATATATAAAGTGTAAAGAAAATCTCTAAATTTTTGATGCAATGCAAGATGATGTTGTTTGAATAAAACCTTTTCATTGTGAAACAAGTCCTCTGCAACAGCTTCCCTCTGCTTCCTCTTCTTCTCTTCTTTCATAAAGTCTGTCCCTTCACCAGCATCGTACTCTCTAGCATCACACACCAAAACAAAAAGGTTTAAGACTTCAAGTAAGCAAAGAGAAAGAGCTAAAAAATATTACTTGTATGGATCCTTGGCGAAAGGTATTAGACTACTGAAGCTGTTTCCTGATATAACATTCCCCTAACAAAACAAAAACAAACTCATCATCACACGAACATAACACTTGTTCAGAATCCAAAGGTTCTCTTACCTTTCTGAATCGTTTGAAGTCAACAACTCCTTCCACTCCTGTAGACCGGACATTTCTTATTGACAGCAAATCCTAACAATGAGATGTTGAGTGTAGATAACCTCCGAGTTGCCACACTCAGGCTCATCGTTACGATCCCTTCTCATTGTCGTCACATCACTGTAGTCTTTCATTTCGGTATCTGCCGATAAGTTCACGCTTTTGAACTCGTTCAAATTCATAGTTTCTTCCACTACTGTAACCGGACTCTCTTCTATCACTATAGCAGCAGGCTCCTCTGGTGTTTCTGCCTTCTCGGTGGCATCGACCATACGAACTGACGATGTTGTTTCTTCCTCTTCGACATCAGAGTCTGCTACCACTGTCTCATCCGTAGAGCACGATGATGAAATCACAACTACAAACAGGAAAATGTTTTAGATAAGCCATTTAAACAAAAGCAAATATGGTTGGCTTTGTGTGTGTACTCCTCACCAGAAGGTGGTATCAACGAAGTCGAAGGTAGATTTCCAGACAAGACAGCGCTTATTAAGTCCATTTCGTTAACTCTAGATAACAGACTGAGATGCTTCAAACGGGCAAACTTGTCTCCTGAGCTTATTGGGATGACACATACCATCCGATTAGCTTCTCCATACTGAGAATCCTGCAATGTTGATTATGGTTTGTTATGGCTACTTACAGAAATACCAAATCAGTCAACAGCCCCTGAGGCTCTGACATATAAAGTAGTAACGTCGCTTACCCCACAAAGAAACAAGATTCTTTTATCTCCTCCAGTTATTTTACCGCCCATGGCCTTGACAAAAAGCTGGATGAACTCAGGATGTCCCTCGTACGTAGCTGCAGTAATCAAACTACCATCAACGACACAGACATCAGGCGTTGTTGGTTCCACCCACTTGGCGCCTGCAGCGATAAGCGCAGGTCCAACAGTTGCATAAGCTGTGCAGCTTCGACCGTTAACTGTGTCTGCAGCTGCTAGTATTAACTGGCCGTGGCAAATAGAGGCTATGGGCTTTCCAGAGGTTGAAAACTGTTTAACCAAGTCAACAACAGATGCATTCATGGAGAGGTATTCAGGAGCACGGCCTCCTGGTATAACCAATCCATCGTACTTGGTGAGGTCAACTTCGTCAAACGTTGCATTGAGCGTGAAGTTGTGACCTCGTGATTCGGAATAGGTCTGCAAGTTCTCTAAGAGAGATGTAATCAGGAAAATAGTCAACCAAGATCAAATCGAATTAGGAAGAACTTTGAAAACTGAGTCAACAACATAGTTTCTCCTACGAATTGAATTTGTCCGTTTATGATCTAACTCGTAGCTCAGTTGAAAATGAAGCGTATCTATAGATCACATCGAGATCGAGTGAGAGAAAGAGAAAGAGACCTGGTGGCCACAGAAGTCGTGAACAGCGGTGGGGCAAGAGTCACCAGCCTTTTTCTCCGGACAAACCGCATCAACTTGACACCCCAAAGCTTGAAGGGACTGAAACGGGACTTTGACTTCATAGTCTTCCATGTAGTCACCGCATAAGATAAGAACAGTTCTCGAGCTCGCCATTTTCTGCTAGAGAGAGAGAGCAAGCGATTCAGCTTGAAGGTGCGTCGTGTTAAAATTTGGAGAGAGATGACATTCTGGAGAGATCTTGTTAACGGCGACGTTTAGGACGAGTGGAGCACGCGTGGTCGCACGTATGGCAAAAATTTAAAATTATAAGGATTTAAGAATAAAAAAACGTGAACGGCAGGATTCGAACCTGCGCGGGCAGAGCCCACATGATTTCTAGTCATGCCCGATAACCACTCCGGCACGTCCACTCTTGTCACTTCGATATCTATAATAACTATGAAAACCAAAGAGACTTCCACACGAGTGCAGACTTATATAGGATTAAAGAAATATCATATGATGTTTTCCTCCTTTCATGTTCTGAATGTTAAGTCTTTGGTTTCTTGGTGGTTAATTACTTAATTATATGTATGATTCAGCTGGGATTTTGAGGGGTTCTAGAAGAGACCGTTTGTTAAGCAAGTTCGTTGAGAATGAATATGAGAAGATTGACCGCCTTATGGAATTATACGTAATATAAGTCTTCTGATAATCTTCAACAATACCATTTTGAGCATCTGATGAAAGAGACGTTCCTGTGTGATAGCTTTGTTATGTATCTCTTTAGTATATTGGTGAAAGAGCATCTGATGAAAAGCTCGTTACCATTTACTAATACCTATTTCAATGTTGCGTCTTTGCATTTGGCAGATACTCTGATAGAGTTAGATCAGAGGCCGACAGGTTTCATATCAATTAAAATAACTGATTGTAATTGTTATCATTAGTCAATAAATCAAATTAATAAAAAAAAATTCGAAATTTGTTTTAATTGATATATAATTTATAGTCATCTATTTAAAATATAAACTATTTTCATATTTATCCATTGACAATACAATATGAAGAACAAGAAAAAAGAAACAAGAAGAAAAAAGAAAATGAATTCACAGAACAAAAATGGATTGTAAAGCAAATAGAAAGAATTCTTCTTCTTTATTTTTGTCTTCAGTCTCCATAAGTGGTGTGAAGCAAATCGATTCGTCCAAAGATTTTTCTTCAACTGTTTTTCGCATAGACTTTTACTCCTTTTTGCTCAATACTCTTCAAGTCTTCATTTGCCATTGACGAGAATGATATCTAATTAAAATAATCCATAAACATAGAAAGAAACTAAAATATCCTAGTTTCCTTTCATATCATACATGAGAAGAAATGTAATCATCATGATTCACGATAAAAAAAAATACTTGATTCTTGTTAATTTTCTTATAAATCAAATAGTCTAGAACAATAAAAAAGTTTTAAGAGGAAGAGAACTATGAAGGATACCATGAGAGGAGATCATGACAGATAATAATGTATATGCTGAGAAGAAACAGTTATGGAAGATCATGGATCAGTTAAACTAAAATCACAAAAAATAATTAAAGCAACGTATCATTCTATTACTGAATTTTGCATCTTTTATTAAAGTGATATTAACTTTGTATCATTTATCTAAGTAATATTAATGAAAACTAGAAAATGTATCAATTATATAATTGATGTAAACTCATATTTAATATTAATTATTTATAAGTGATGTAAGTTGATATATATTTATATCAATTTTATTGAAGTGATGTTAGATAAGTTATTACAACATCAGTTCTCATAACATAAATAATTTGTATCATTTGTCAAGAAGTAATTTAAACTAGAATCATTTATTTTTCTGATAGTAGTTATGTTATGTAAAACAATCATTTTTTTTGTAGTGCCAAGAGTTGAAGGATCCATGCAAACCGCTACAAAAAACAGAAAAAAATAATTAAAAACAGAGAAAATCATCAAAAAGATTACAACGCGTTTACTATATGAAACCAACAAATTTAGATTTGGTTTTTCTTGTTTGATATTGTGTACTAACCTTGCTCCCTATAATTTTCTTTGTTTGTTGTTTGTGTTCAATATGATGTTATCATATATTTCATAATAATATTATTTGACATTTAATTGGTATAATTAATTAAACATTGCATAAAATAAAATAAATAATATTTTATAGTGACAAATAAAAAAATCAAACTAACAAAATTTGCTTAATCGTAGTTATTAGTGGCTAGTTGAATTTATTTTAAATTATTAATCACTTCACAATATGTCTAATTTGGAGTAGTTGATGATTTTAGTTGGACTACCCATGTTAATACCGTAATGACATCCAAACAAATGAAAATTGTGGTTCATGGTAATGGTCATCTATTATGTGATGGACATCCTAATGGTCATCTATTGTATATGTAATTATCGCATTAATTTCACCAATTTTTGCTAATGTTTTCCTAACTTTTTACATATTTTTGCCAAATATTTATTTCTTTCTCTAAATAGTAATCAAGTTTTTCGAAAATTATCATTAAGATTGGTGAACACAAAAGAAGAACAAACTCGTAACGACTCCTAATAATGTCAACACATGATACTGCTCTCATCACAATTTTCTAATTTTTATAAAAAATTAGAAATTAATAAATTAGTCACATATCTCTCGTCAATACGAATATTATGATCTAAGAATTGAAGCAATAGAAAATAAATTGAAAAAATGGTGGAAAAGAAAAAGACAACATGAAAAACTATTTAGTAGCTAACTTTTAATTAAGGTTTCAGTTGTAATCTATCTAAAATAGAAAAACAAATATATTTGTTAATACAAGTTTATAAATATTGCTAAAGGATCCGACAAATGTTATTCTGATTAGTTATTCCCACAAGTATTATTTTAGCTAGGAAAACCTTACAAACCTTAATTAATTATTTGTAAAAAGCAAAAACTAAAATATGTCCTAAGCCACGGCTTCACCCGCTTATGCCATAGACCGGCATATTCACCTTGAAACCTCAACCTCGACTGAGCAACCCGTGGATGGAACCAGCAGTTCCACGCTTTCTAGCCTGCAAATATATAAAGTGTAAAGAAAATTGCTGGAGATTTTGATGCAATGCAAGATGATGTTGTTTGAATAAAACCTTTTCATTGTGAAACAAGTCCTCTGCAACAGCTTCCCTCTGCTTCCTCTTCTTCTCTTCTTTCATAAAGTCTGTCCCTTCACCAGCATCGTACTCTCTAGCATCACACCAAAACAAAAAGGTTTAAAGACTTCAAGTAAGCAAAGAGAAACCACCAATAGGAGCTAAAACAATATTACTTGTATGGATCCTTGGCGAAAGGTATTAGACTACTGAAGCTGTTTCCTGATATAACATTCCCCTAACAAAACAAAAAAACAAACTCATCATCACACGAACATAACACTTGTTCAGAATCCAAAGGTTCTCTCTTACCTTTCTGAATCGTTTGAAGTCAACAACTCCTTCCACTCCTGTAGACCGGACATTTCTTATTGACAGCAAATCCCTAACAATGAGATGTTGAGTGTAGATAACCTCCGAGTTGCCACACTCAGGCTCATCGTTACGATCCCTTCTCATTGTCGTCACATCACTGTAGTCTTTCATTTCGGTATCTGCCGATAAGTTCACGCTTTTGAACTCGTTCAAATTCATAGTTTCTTCCACTACTGTAACCGGACTCTCTTCTATCACTATAGCAGCAGGCTCCTCTGGTGTTTCTGCCTTCTCGGTGGCATCGACCATACGAACTGACGATGTTGTTTCTTCCTCTTCGACATCAGAGTCTGCTACCACTGTCTCATCCGTAGAGCACGATGATGAAATCACAACTACAAACAGGAAAATGTTTTAGATAAGCCATTTAAACAAAAGCAAATATGGTTGGCTTTGTGTGTGTACTCCTCACCAGAAGGTGGTATCAACGAAGTCGAAGGTAGATTTCCAGACAAGACAGCGCTTATTAAGTCCATTTCGTTAACTCTAGATAACAGACTGAGATGCTTCAAACGGGCAAACTTGTCTCCTGAGCTTATTGGGATGACACATACCATCCGATTAGCTTCTCCATACTGAGAATCCTGCAATGTTGATTATGGTTTGTTATGGCTACTTACAGAAATACCAAATGAGCCAAAGACAATTTAGAAACACAAACCTGACTCATGGAGCTAATCTCTGATATGGCAACAGTCTCTGCGCCACATAGTTTGAGTAAAGACGGGAAGCTGCTCCCAAATCTGTACTGCATAAGGGAAACAAGGAGCGAAAGAATAGGTAAATGGATGCTCATCAATGACTATTTTTACACAAATAAGAGATTATACCATGTCTGTTGATTCCAACACAAAGGTGAATCCTTGTAGACATTTTTCACGGATGTTTGGTTCCATTACATCCACCAAAGCTTCTTCCACCATCACTGATGGTCTGTACCTGTATTTATAAATTAGCATGTCAGTAACTGGAGAGTTTGTTCTGTAACTAAAGAAAAGCATTAAGATATAATACTCACTGACTGTTTCCAGGAAACTCGCTGCGGATACTTTTCTCTGCAAGAAGCTAGAAAAAAAAAAAAAACTAAAGTTATAAAACAACAAACGAGGTGGTGACAACAGTACTCTCTGACGTACCTTAGCCCAATTCGTCAAAATGATGGGTTTTTGGGATAAAACTGCATTGAGTAGAGCTTCATTCACTTGCATACGCAGCTCAACAAGAACATGTGTGCACTCCTCACTCAAGGTAGGAGCAATACGAGCACCTGGAATATCAACATTATCTTCAGGCAATATGAGTAATTTGAAACCAATTTTACTTGCATAATGTTTGTCACTAACCAATTGATGAAAGAGCATCTTGTACCAACCGATCCACCTTAAAGGTCTCAGAGGAAGGACATAAGTAAAACACCAGCGGAATCAAAGACAACCTGGAAAGATTTTAATTGAAATGAAACAGATATAAACATCACAAATGAGTAGTAACCAGGAGGATTAGGAATACCTGTAAGTAGCTGCACCAGTACCAAAGGTGATAACATCTCCATCACTGAGAATCCTCTCCTTGTTAGGTAGCTCATGGACTTTGTCTTTTGTCCCGGGGTCAGTTTTGATAAAAGTACCATACTTTGAACAATCTTTGACACGGATAACAAATGAGGTGTCGGGAGATTTATTCCTACGAGAGGTTGAAGCAGGTGTTGCGTCGAAAGTTAACTCTGCGTGGATCCTAGACACTCCCTTATCCTTATTGATAATGATGTCACATCCTATACAATAAACAACACCATAGTCACAGATTTTATCAAACAAGGAACAAGAAAGAGGATTAAAGTATGTAAGAATACCTTTGCGACCAATCTTGTAAGTCCCTTTTGAAAAGATATAGTATTTATCTTCACCTGAGAAACAGACTAATATCCATTATACAACCAATCATGGGTCCAAAACTCGCTAGGGTCGTCATCACAACGCACGTTAATAAAGGAATGAAATTAACACTTGAACATAGTTCAGAGCTGCGTAATGACTAAATATTTGAACATAGAAGCAATCAAACAAAACTCTCTCCATTTGCAAGGCAATACACGAACGATAACGATTTCACACTCTTAAATAAAATACATACTGTGATAGGAGTTAGCGAGAGAACAAAAAAGGTAACCTGAGAGAGGATCAACGGGAAAGAGACCCCAAACCATCGATTGATTGATTCGCTCCAAGAAATTGTTCGTGTTCGAGAGGGTTTTTCTACTTTCTGCGGAAACAAGGAGAGAATGTGTTTTAAGGAAACGGTTGACGACAGAATAATCAAAGGAGACCGGTTTTTAAAACTAACCGAAGATTCTTTGGTTTATTTGTTTATAATACCGGTTTTGTATCTAAACCAGTTACAATCGAACTTTATGTAGGTTTTGAAACTAAACCGGGGAGGTATAGGTTTATTTTGGTTTCAAATAATCTTAGAGCATGCCCATCCATTAGCTACTACAAAAAATATTTTATTGATGTTCTGTTTTTAAAATTAATTTATTGATGTTCTCAAAAAGTTTTATTGACATGCCTATCCATTTTATATTTAAATGTAATATATATTGATCAAATTTTAAGTGAAAAAGAAAGTAGATTTAATATTGAGTGGCAAATGTAATTTGAGTTTCTCATGAGCTTCTTCAAAGTGTTTATTACAGAGCTTCAACCCATTATTTTAGCAGTGGACAACCTCATCTCACTTTCTCTTCTTACTGTATTATTTTCTTTATTTATATTATGAGATGTTCACATGAGAATTTTTCATTGGAAGTGTTCTTACCTACAACCATAGTGAACCAAATCCAAAATGGAACCACAGTGAACCTAGATCCGTAATCAAATCATCTCAACTAACTGGTTCTCAACCCAAGCAACCTCAGTGAGCTAATCGCTATAACGTTGATTGATTTTACCTCTACTGTCTGCAAATAAACATCTGCTCAGATCAGAGTACATCAACATCTTCTTTTTTTGAAACATCTTCATTGTGTTTTTTTTGAAGTGTCGTAAATTGTAACTTGTGATCCCATATAAAACGAAGCAAAAATCTGCTCAGGTCAGAGTAACCACATGCTTTTTTTTAGCTAGCTCATGTCTCGCCTTGCCACTCCACTTGCTTCGTTATGTTTTTTCTTAGGTCAATCTTAGTTTTATAAAGGATACATTGGATTAAGGACCACATTGTAATTATCAAGAGTCTTAAACCCTAATCTAATCTCGGTATATATTGTACATCTCTTCATACTAAGGAATATACATCATTGCCTAATATTGTACCAGAGCTGCATCCCAAAACCAAAAAAACTAGAGATTGATTGGCAAGGACTCTGGATGCTTTAGAGAGCCGTTTTTATTTATTTCTAACTATTTTGTAAAGCAATTATATCTATATTATTAAAAGAGAAGTATCCATTTGAAAATGTTCTTACTTCATTAATTAAACTCTTTTTTTTTTGCTTGTCTTTTTCAGTTGCATTTATGAAATTTCCTAAAACGAATAAAACTGCCTAATTTATTACTTGTCTTTTCAGTTACATTAATGAAATATGCTTAAGTGAATTTAAACTTCATATTTTATTGTTTGTCTTTTTCAGTTACCTTAATGAAATATCCTTAAATAAATTTGGACATAATGTCATTTAATCAACCAAAAAAACTCATGAGTTATCCTTACGTGCATAATTTTAATAATGGAGATTTTTAAAACGCATCATTAAAATGTTACCTAAAACATGCAGCACTAATATATAACATGCATCAATAAAACTAGAATTTGACTCACACAATTGTACGGATATTATTTTCAGTTGATTAAATTTAAAAATAATTATTTATTCAAAAAATATTTAAGAATGACTCTGTTTTTAAAAATTATATGGTATTATTTGCTCATAACTCATTTTTCATTTGATAAATTGTTAGAAAAAAAAATTTAGCGTAATATAACTCAGTTGTCATTTGCTAAATTTATGGTTTTTGTTTATATTTTTTATTATTTAATTATAATATTTTTATTTTATATTTGAAAGATAAATGAATTTTCTTTCAAACAATATTTTTGTAAATGTATTTTCAAAAAAATAATCAATTAAAATTGTTATTATCATTGAATATCATTATTTTTGACATAATTTGAGTTTTCGTTTACATCAAAACTTATCATATTTTAGGATTATTTTAATTTAAAATATTATTTTCATATTTTTCAAACAAATTCTAAAAATATTTTTTAAATATTTTGTTATAATTGTTAAAAAAAAAGATTGAGTTGCATTTCAAATAAAAAGGTAAAGATATTAAAAATATTCTAATTAAAATATGTAAATCTTAATATAGTTTTAAGGAAATGGTCAAAAAAAATTACACATAAAATAATCATGATTTTTGTTAACTGGGCGGATCATTATTTATATGATATCGCACACGAAATTTTTTTTTCTGTTTTTAAAATTATCTAATTAACTCTATACTCATTTTTTTTGTATTTTTTATATGGTATCACACATTCGTAAAAAAATAGATAGTTTAAGATGTAAAAAAAAATATTACGTAATGAATATAATATGAACGAATATTACAAATACATCATTTAATAAAATAAATAATTAAAAACTGAAAATTCATATCCGCGCGGATCAGGGTCTAGTTTTATCTTTTAAAAATGAATCTAGAGCATATAAATTAAAAAAGGAAATATGTGGGAGCCGCAAATGTTCTCCTCCATGAAGAAGATTCTCACCATTGCCATCCTCTTATCTACAGAGCCTTCTAAATTCTCCTATGGATTCTCTTTGTTCTGGATTTTCAGTGCGATTAAAACTCCTCTCCTCCTTACATCAATATATAGGCAAACCATACAAAAAGGCAACATCATGCAAAATTTGGAGAACATGAAAGAATGAAAATAAAATGTAATATATTTCAGCTGATGGAAAAAATCATTAAAAGAGAGAAGTGTGAGCCACTAAAAGCACTTAAAAACGAACATATGGTGAGATTCTGGTCTGGTCGGCGACCGATAGATTTATTTGTTTTTCTTACTAATTTTGTTTATGAAGAAGGAGAAACCTGGTTTCTATTACCTGTCCATTTTAAGTATATTCTAAATGATGTTCTCACTGATGATTCACTTGATATTGTGTCAAAATAAGTATATTCTCTGTCCATTTTTAGAAAGTACTATCGTCTAGTCTATGAGTCCGATTGGTAATGACTGTAGCTTTAAAATTTTTGCTGTAGAAAAATCTGTAGAATTTTTGCTGTGGCTTTAGATTTTATTGCTGTAGAATTTTATGGAAAGCACTAAAAAATTGCTTTGGATATTTGGCTCTGCAGAGCACTTGTACAGCTGTAGGTTATTTTAAGAACTGTGGTTTCAAAAAAAAATATAAAGCTTGATTGCTCTGAATTTGATGCTGTAGAAATAAATAGGGCTGTGGACAACACCTACAGCAACTACCAATCACCCCCAATGTTTCTGTTTTCCTTAGGAGACGTTAGTTCCATTGAAAGATCTAGGATAACCAAAGTTATGAACTCACAAGGTTTTCCAAACACAAACTTGTTTTATTAAGAATCTTTTAGACAATCCAATATGACTTACACTACAAGAAAACATCGGTATTCTGACGGACATTCCGACGGAAAATGAAATCCTCGGAATATCCTGAGGAATTTCCGAGGATATTCTGAGGAAACACAAAATTTGGTTTCCTCGGAATTTCCTCGGAATATACCGACGGAATTCCGAGGAAATATCAATCCGTCAGAATATTCTTATGGAATACCGAGGAAAAATGTATTCCTCAGAAAAAACCGATGAATTCCGAGGATATATTATAGCCGTTACAGAGCCGTTGGAGGATTTTAAAAATTCCGAGGAAATTCCGACGAACTAGCCGTTGGCGTCGGAATTCCGTCGGAATTTCCTCGGTCTGTCGGCAGGATTTCAACTATAAATACAAGCACCCCTCTTCCTCTCTATTCACTCCTTATCTTCATCCTCCCTCTTACTCTCTTTACACACGAATTTGATTCATAACAAACATGTATTCTTCAAATTATTTTCGTTCTCGGATCGATCGATCGACGGCTTCGACCAACTTGTCCCGGTTTCGAATCAACGAAATCGTTGAATCGGTAAGTTCTTTTTTTAAAGTTCAATTCATTTATTTCTTGATTTTTATTTTATCATCTTTTTATATTATTTAAATTTGGCTATTTTCTATTTCAGTCGGTTCCAAAGAAGAAGGGACGTTTGGTCGGTTTGGGTCGTCGCACCCGGTCGGTTCCTCCTTCTTCTGCACCACCGCCCTTTGTTGATCCAAAAGTACTTACGGCTCAGTTGAAGGACAAGGATGATCGCATATCTTTGTTGGAGACCCAGATGGCGGCTCAACAGGCGGGCTATGAGGCACAGAAGAGGCTGAGCCAGGAAATGATGGAGATGATGCAGAGGATGTACCCGAACGTGCAAGACCCGTTGTTTTTTTTTTTCAAAAACTCGGAATGTTTTATTTTTATTTGTACAACTTTGAATATTATCTAATATGTTTTCAATTTTAATTTTAATTTTATATTTTCGAATTTAAATTTCAAAAATTTTATTTTTTAAATTTTTTTTTTTTTTGAAATTCCGAGGAAATGAACCCTCGGAAATTTTCGACGAACATTTCCTCGGAATATACCGAGGGACTCCTTCCTCGGAATATATAGAGGGACTCAATCCTCGGAATTTTCCGAGGGCTCCGTTCCTCGGAAATTCCCGATGAAAATTCTGAGGAACATTTCGTCGGAATTTCCAAGGATTGGACCATCGGAAAGTCCATCGAAATATCCCGAGGAAGTTCTCCCTCGGTATATTCCGAGGACCTTTCCGACGAACTGGTGGTCCTCGGAGTTTCCTCGGAATTCCGTCAGAAATTTCCGAGGGATTTCCGAGGAAAAATTAATTTCCGAGGAGTTATTTCCGAGGACTTGTTTCGTCGGTATGTCGTCGAAATAATGTTATTCCGATGACATACCGACGATTTTTTCCCTCGGTATGTCGCTGTTTTCTTGTAGTGTTTGTCTATTCCGAATTGTACAACGTCTGAACAGACTTGACACGGACCAATTCTTAAGCTACCCAGTGCACCAACGATGAGAACCTCACCGCTTGCAAAACGAGATGCACTACTGAACAAACCTAAGAGCACACGAAATAAAATCTCTAAAATCGTAACCTAAGCTCCCTGCTTAGTTCCCCTTTTATACTCTTTCCCTAAGATATCTACTCTTCCAGATATCTCTCCAACAGCCGAGATCTCTGATTGCTTATCACCAAAGCAATACTTTCACAATGGTTATCTGCCACGTGATCACCTTGTAACGACTTGTCAACCGATATATCACATACCGGTACAACCATGTAACTCTTCCTTTGTTCCACATCGATCATGCTCCAAACCTGGAGCTAACATCCATTTCCATATATATATATATATATTTATTAACTTCTCAAGTTCAAATTTTACCTTTAACAAATTTGCCAACTCTCTAGTCAGCAGTCGCGATATAAATTGGGGGTGTAGAAAAGTCATATCTACTAATAATAGCAATCCCAACTAATTCCAATGGATGTGTCTTTTTATTATAAACTAGGGGCATTGCCCCTGTGATACCACTCAAATTACCCTAAGGAGTGAATTACTCTCTCAAATAAGAGGTTCAATTATAGTACTTAGGGATCGAATCCACAAGGAGCTAGGGAACCTATTAAATCTAGATGATTATTAATTCTAAGGTTTTGTTGTTTATTGGTTTAAAAGTAAATAGTAATCCTAAATGAGCAAGTCTATTGCTCGACTAACAAGATGATTGGGGTGTAACTTATTGGAAAGATATTAGATGCATGGTTTCTATTCAGGTGTTGGAGATTATAATTCTGTAGATGCCTATCAGTCGCTTGCATGATATATTAGAACTCAACCCCTTAACACAGTGATCAGCAATGGCAATGTTTCACTGGTTAACTAACTAGATCTTGGATCTCAACCGTCGTTTATTGACCACAATATCTATCGATTGTCAGAAGACAATATCGATCGATGCTTCTAGTTAAGTCCTAGGCGCAAGTTGATAATGAACACTAGCTTCCTGGTTCAGCGGTAGCCTTTTTCCTATTGCCTAGTCTGAAAGATTAGATTCAAGACTAGATGGTCAAGGTTGCTTGACTCATGCAGATTCCTAGATTCAATATTCTAGGTAGCTAATCTAGAACAAGCATTAAGATCAATCTATCAATGAATACCACAACTTAGCAATCTTTAGTTGGGGCTAATCCCTCTAACCTATTTGAACCCTGAATCTAACATGTGAACTACTCAGACATAGCTAAGCATTTCATGACACAAAATGTAAATGAAAACTACATAGAATAGAATAGATGAATCAAATGGAGTTCCAATCACAAATCTCTATGATCTTTTCTCCTAAAACTCTTTACTGAAAATAAGAAAACACAAAAGGTGGCTGAAAGCTCTCTTGCCTCTAAACACTTAGGCAAGTATATAATCTATTAGGTTAAAAACTCGCCAGGTGTATTCTTGTAATTTGGTGAAGTCTTGGGTTTAAAGTCGGCTGCAACTAGGTCGCGCGTCCGCGTCTCGGCATCGATCGATGGTACATGATGTACATCGATCGATCATAATCTTCAATCGTCGAGGCGTCTCTTCTGTATCGATCGACGACACTGGATGTGCATCAATCGATTGTCTCTCCTTCGTATCGACCTCTAATGGTCAGCTCGGATGAAATCTCATTTAAGCTCCTAAATGCTCCATAATCATCACTTTACTCCAAGATACTTCTGAACCTGAAAACATACCTAATAGGATAGAATATATAGTATATAGATAGTAAAATACTTATATACCATGGATGAAAATGAGTCAAATCCATGGTATATCACCCCGCGCAAGCGCGGGGTTGTGGAGAGAGTTCTTGTTTCATCTCAATATTTGTTAGGGTTATCGTAGCTGTGAATTTTGCGTTTTGGGTTGATCATTGTTTTCAAGTTTTTTTTATTGTTACATGGCTAGAGTTGTGATGATGAACTGTATATGCACTGTTCTCCACTCATAAAATACTAAACTGTGTTAGTAATGTGATTGATATAGTTTGTGGTGTTGCTTGCTGTATCAACTTATTGTTTTTTGTCTTTTTAATTTGTTACTTGTATTGTTGAGATTACATAAATTATATTAAAGTTGTTGAGAGTACCTTTTGTGTCTGGATATTTTTTTCTCTAGTTTAGTTGTTGGTTATATGTTTTTTATTTATTTTTAAACTTGTTGCTTTTACCAGACCTTTTAAAAAAATAACTATAAAATGAGTGACAATTAGTATTTGGGCCTTAATGAGTTTTAAACGAATATATGTATTTCTCGTAAGAAGACAATAGCATTGGCTTGTTGACTTTGAGCATGTAAGCTATTTTCATAAGACAAGAGGAGTGAGCATGTGGAGATGTTGTTACCGCCTTTGTGTCTGTTGGGATTATCTCTTGTATCAGCTGGCGTGATTGTGTGTGTTTCTCTTTTATTTGATGGGTAATATGTAAACAAAGATCATTGTTAGTTGTATTTATCAGAGTTTGTAACTTACTCTCCTTTTTTGTTGAGGTAATTTCACTGATCTTGGTTGTCGTCTTCGTCTTCTTCGTAAGTATATGCGAAAGTAAGTTTGTAAATTGTTAAATAGTTGGCCGTGTAGTTTGTATTTTTTAGCTGGCTCAATGTATGTGTCGTTGAGTTTTAGTTGAGTTGATTGGTTTGATATCTTTGTTTTGAAGATTATTTGTAAGATTAGACAAAAAGAGAGGTGATCATTAATGATTCGTCTTTTTGGGGATTCTAGTTTTTGGTGTTTTGATTGTTTGAGTTATTGTGGTTTCTCTTAAGCTGTAAAATAAAAATTTGTGTAAAATTAGATTGATAAGTAATGGAGATAAATAGACGATCACAAATCTTGGGTAGAAAATATTTTTGATTATTGATATTAGCACAATATAGACAGTAATATAAAATGAATTATGTGTTGATTGTGTCTTACAGATCAATGAGGAGACGGATAAAGACTCGAGTTGTTTATTTGGTGAGGTCAGAGCCCTGGACAGAACGAATTTGCCCAACCACATCTACGAGTTTAAATGTCAGTTATGATATCGAAACATAATATAAACTCAAATGCAATATCATAATATACCTTGGAGTTCTAGGTTTTTGTTCGCAATCACTTGGAGATTGTCGAACAGTCTAATCTTGACTGGAGAATGATCTCAGGAGCACCCATGATGACTTCATCAATAATGGTTAGTGAGATGAAACGAAAGATGAATGAATGATCAGTTATCTTGTACATGCTTGAGCACCTAGTAACCTCAAAACGCTCGACTTTCACAATGGAACATGCTTTCAAAGATGACATGTAATGATTAGCACGTCCGACGAGAGTAAACCTATGAATCACAAAATCTGCAAATAATATTATTCAACAAAGAATCAGGAAATCAATTAAACAATTATATTAAATAAATGTGATAGATCGAATATTAACTTACCTTTTCATCAAGGAAGAGAACCGTGATTCCCACAAACTCTCAGTCTTTCTTGGAATCCCGGGAGGAGGAAGCCGAGGCTATGCTCGACTACTACGACCAAGACGGAGAGACTTCGAAGGTTGAGTGAAGGACGCCGGGGCCGGTTTGAGGAGCTGGAGAGGTAAAGAGAAACATTTTCTAGAAGATGGTTAAAGCTAAGAGGAATCAATGAGTTTTGTGGAGATGCAGATTGAGTTCATCAAAGATGAGAATCATATATATTGGCTTTACAGAGGGGCTACAAATCAGGAACATTTATGATCAAACGATCTAAGATAGAGAGATGAAGAGTTCACCGGTTAAAAAATAGATTACGAATAGACACATGGTGCAACGCTGTAACTCAGACTTGTTTGAGACAATGATGAAAACAACTCAAATTCATGTTAAACGACAGTAGTTTACAATATGAGAAAACTATAATTGTTGCAAACTTAAGCTTTTCATATAACTTGATAAATCCCATTTAAAATGAAACCCATAATACACTTGTAGGCCCGACCCTCAGAAGAAGCCGAAGAAGCAAGGGCTTCCGACCTTCATAAATATATATTAGGTTCGGTCATCAATGTACAAAATATCATTTAGCTTACTGGTATAAATGTTGGTGTTTATATCTTAATAATCCGGTTCGAGCCATGAATTTGACACTTTTGCACATTTTTATAAGTGGGACCCACAAAACGCTGATGTGGCGAGCTGAGGAGTGAGTAAAAACTCAACTATTATAATATAGATTTGTTCATGACTTTTCATTCATAACCGTTATAACTGTTTTTTTCTTCTAAAATTGTATTTTTTAATTGATATCTTTTCAATTCTATTGATGATGTTTTGTGTGTTTGATAACTGTATCTTATATTTTCTGTTTATATCAATTTTGACTTGGAAAACTGTATTTTTTCCCACTTTATCTTTTCAATTATATATGTTTTTAAATTGTTTTTTTTTAAATTTTCATATATATATATATATAATGATCTATTAGAGATTTAGTAAATCATTGTAACCATTTAAATGAATTATTGTAATAGTTTGGATGAACATTTGCAACTGTTTAACTGAACCATTACAACTTTTGATTGTTAACCATTGCAAGTCATAGTTTTCAACCATTGCAATTTTTGGTGGTTACCCATTGCAATTTCTGGTCTCTATAAATATTGCAATTGTAAGCAATGGAAAAATGAAACAACAAGAAACATTGAAACCAAGAAACAAATAGATAAGCATAAACCTGCACACAATTTTTTTACCATTTTAATAAATTTGTGAAAAACTTACAATAAAATACTTACAAAATAAATTATTTATAACACTATAAATATCTATACACGAGTTTTTCATATTCAAGTATTTATTTTTATTATAATATCTTTAAAATATATTTTTAATGGATACGTCATTACGAAAAAAAGACAAACATAAATCTCTCATGTCTCTAACTTCATATACCACTTCCCTGAACGATCATACAGACAAATCTCCAAGAGATCTAACAAAGAAACAGAGAGCTCTTGATATTAGAAATCAAAACATCTCATACAAATGCAAAATGTTGAAAAACATGAGGGTTGAAGAGAAGGAAGACGATTGAAAAAATGGAATTGGGTCTCACATTGTGACTGAATTTATTAGGGTTTTCGGCTTTTCCTCCAATTAAATTATTCTCTTTCCAAATAAATATCTTATGACTTACAACTCTGAGGTTGTGTTAACTGTTGTTGCATACATCGGTTAACCAGTTCTGTCCTTTCAATTTCTGAAAATTATTATTTTCTTTCTTTTTTCATGCTACAAAATGGTAACAAATCTTTCAAAAAAGTAAGGTTAGATTTTGAATCTTTAATTCTACTTCGTAACCCATTTTAAATTGTATATTTTGAATAGACACATCGTTACAAAATACACTTTATTGGATGATGAAAAGATACATAATAATAGAGAGATATATATTGAGATATTTTAACATATATACATAATGAAAATACACAATTCTTTAATTTTTAGAAAAACATTTTTAGGACATTTTAACTAATTAAGAAGACTCAATTCTTAAAATAATTCATTATAAATAGTCTTTTAATAATTTATTTTACAAAATGAGTTTCCATGTGACATCATACGGGTTCCTTACCTAGTATTTATATTAGTAAACTTACATAACTTTCTGAAAAACCTAAACATATGTAGTTTTCAGTTAGGGTTCATTAACAATCAGGTAAAATATACATTTCGCTATATATAATGAAGTGATATAATTTCCATTAATGGAACATTAAAATGGAAAACCAAAAATCAAATTACAAAATTATCATTTAAAATGTAAAATATTCAAAAATGGAAATAAGAAAATTTGGAAAAATGACAAATCAAGAGAATTAACAATTAAGACTAAAAGGCAATACTATAAAAATATGTGCATGAAGTTGCATTGTAACCCTACTTAATATATTGAATTTTTGGTAAATGCTCTATATAATGAAGCCTATGATCTTTATTGTTCTTTCAAAATTTCTAAACACATTCTACATTTGTATTAATGTATATTAAATTCTCTTTCATAGTACATGGGCATCGTTTTAATTTTTTGTCAACTAATTTAGTAAAACTTCATAATACTCCCTAAATTGGTGGACTAACCACTATAAAATCACTATTCTCTATAAAAACGGAGACAACAAAGGTTCCAAACCTCTTTGACTTTCATCATATGTTAGTGAATGATGCAACTATGCATTAAAATAATATTTTCATATTTTTGAATTTTTCTCAAAATCTATAGTGGTTTGGTAACCCTTACGAAAATATTGAACTTTTCGGTAAAAGCTCTATATACTGAAGCCTATGATCTTTAGTGTTGTTTTAAAATTTCTAAACACATTCTACATTTATATTAATGTATATTAAACTCTCTTTCATTGTACAAGGGTACCGTTTTAATTTTTTGTCAATTAATTTAATAAAACTTCATAATCCCTAAATTGGTAGACTAACCAGTATAAAATCGTTATTTTCTAGAGAAACGGAGACAACAAAAGTTCCAAATCTCTTTGACCTTCATCATATGTTAGTGAAGGATGCAACTATGCATTAAAACAGTATTTTCATATTTTTAATTTTTTTCTCAAAATCTATGGGTTAACAACCCCTACGAATATATTGAATTTTTCGGTAAATGCTCTATATACTAAAGCCTATTATCTTTAGTGTTGTTTCAAAATTAATAAACACATTCTACATTTGTAGTAATGTATATTAAACTCTCTTTCATTGTACGTGGGCATCGTTTTAATTTTTTGTCAATTAATTTAGTAAAACTTCGTAATACTCCCTAAATTGGTAGACTAATCACTATAAAATTGCTATTTTCTAGGGAAACGAAGAAAACAAAAGTTCTTAACCGCTTTGACCTTCATCATATGTTAGTGAAGGATGCAACTATGCATTAAAACAGAATTTTCATATTTTTGAATTTTTCTCAAAATCTATGGGTTAACAACCCCTACGAAAATATTGAACTTTTTCGGTAAAAGCTCTATATACTGAACCCTATGAACTTTAGTGTTGTTTCAAAATTTCTAAACTCATTCTACATTTATATTAATGTATATTAAACTCTCTTTCATTCTACATGAGTATCGTTTTTTTTTTGTCAATTAATTTATTAAAACTTCATAATACTCCCTAAATTGGTGGACTAACCACTATAAAATCGCTATTTTCTAGAGAAACGGAGACAATAAAATTTCCAAACCCCTTTAACCTTCATCATATGTTAGTGAAGGATGTCACTATGCATTAAAAGAGTATTTTCATATTTTTGAATTTTTTTCAAAATCTATCGGTTAACCCCTACGAATATATTGAATTTTTAGGTAAATGCTCTATATACTGAAGCCTAAGATCTTTAGTGTTGTTTCAAAATTTCTAAACTCATTTGACATTTGTATTAATGTATATTAAATTCTCTTTCATAGTACATGGGCATCGTTTTAATTTTTTGTCAATTAATTTAGTAAAACTTCATAATACTCCCTAAATTGGTTGACTAACCACTATAAAATCACTATTACCTTGAAATTGGAGACAATAAAAGTTCCAAACCTCCTTGACCTTTCATCATATGTTAGTGAAAGATACAACTATGGATTAAAACAGTATTTTCATATTTTTGAATTTTTCTCAAAATCTATGGTTTAAAATTTCTAAACACATTCTACATTTGTATTAATGTATATTAAACTCTCTTTCATGGCACAAGGGCATCATTTTAATTTTTTGTCAATTAATTTAGTAAAACTTCATAATACTCCCTAAATTGGTGGACGAACCACTATAAAATCGTTATTTTCTAGGGAAAGAGGGACAATAAAAGTTCCAAACCTCCTTGACCTTCATCATATGTTAGTGTAGGATGCAACTATGCATTAAAATAGAATTTTCATATTTTTTTTTTCTCAAAATCTATGGGTTCCCCTACGAATATATTGATTTTTTCGGTAAATGCTCTAATACTGAAGCCTATGATCTTTGGTGTTGTTTTAAAATTTCTAAACACATTCTACATTTGTATTAATGTATATTAAACTCTCTTTCATGGCACAAGGGCATTGTTTTAATTTTTTTTCAATTAATTTAGTAAAACTTCATAATACTCCCTAAATTTGTGGACTAACCACTATAAAATCAGAGACAACAAAGGTTCCAAACTTCTCTGACCTTCATCATATGTTAGTGAAGGATGCAACTATGCATTAAAACAAAATTTTCATATTTTTGAATTTTTCTCAAAATCTATGGGTTAACCCCCCTACGAATATATTGATTTTTCGGTAAATGCTCTAATACTGAAGCCTATGATCTTTGTTGTTGTTTTAAAATTTCTAAACATATTCTACATTTGTATTAATGTATATTAAACTCTCTTTAACGGCACAAGGGCATCGTTTTAATTTTTTGTCAATTTATTTAGTAAAACTTCATAATACTCCCTAAATTGGTGGACTAACCACTATAAAATCAGAGACAACAAAGGTTTCAAACTTCTTTGACCTTCATTATATGTTAGTGAAGGATGCAACTATGGATTAAAACCGTATTTTCATATTTTTGAAATTTTCTCAAAATCTATGGGTAAATGCTCTAATACTGAAAGCCTATGATCTTTGGTGTTGTTTTTAAATTTCTAAACACATTCTACATTTGTATTAATGTATATTAAACTCTCTTTCATGGCAAAAGGGCATCGTTTTAATTTTTTGTCAATTAATTTAGTAAAACTTCATAATACTCCCTAAATTGGTGGACGAACCACTATAAAATCGCTATTTTCTAGGGAAAGAGAGACAATAAAAGTTCCAAACCTCCTTGACCTTCATCATATGTTAGTGAAGGATGCAACTATGCATTAAAATAGTATTTTAATATTTTTGAATTTTTCTCAAAATCTATGGGTTCCCCTACGAATATATTGAATTTTTTGGTAAATGCTCTATATACTGAAGCCTATGATCTTTAGTGTTGTTTCAAAATTTCTAAACACATTCTACATTTGTATTAATGTATATTAAACTCTCTTTCATGGTACAAGGGCATCGTTTTAATATTTTGTCAATTAATTTAGTAAAATTCATAATACTCCCTAAATTGGTGGACTAACCACTATAAAATCGCTCTTATATAGAAAATCGGAGACAACAAAGGTTCCAAACTTCTTTGACCTTCATCATATGTTAGTGTAGGATGCAACTATGCATTAAAATAGAATTTTCATATTTTTGTTTTTTTTCTCAAAATCTATGGGTTCCCCTACGAATATATTGATTTTTTTGGTAAATGCTCTAATACTGAAGCCTATGATCTTTGGTGTTGTTTTAAAATTTCTAAACACATTCAACATTTGTATTATTGTATATTAAACTCTCTTTCATGGCACAAGGGCATTGTTTTAATTTTTTTTCAATTAATTTAGTAAAACTTCATAATACTCCCTAAATTTGTGAACTAACCACTATAAAATCAGAGACAACGAAGGTTCCAAACTTTTTTGACCTTCATCATATGTTAGTGAAGGATGCAACTATGCATTAAAACAGAATTTTCATATTTTTGAATTTTTTCTCAAAATCTATGGGTTAACCCCTACGAATAAATTGATTTTTCGGTAAATGCTCTAATACTGAAGCCTATGATCTTTGTTGTTGTTTTAAAATTTCTAAACATATTCTACATTTGTATTAATGTATATTAAAATCTCTTTAACGGCACAAGGGCATCGTTTTAATTTTTTGTCAATTTATTTAGTAAAACTTCATAATACTCCCTAAATTGGTGGACTAACCACCATAAAATCGGAGACAACAAAGGTTCCAAACTTCTTTGACCTTCATTATATGTTAGTGAAGAATGCAACTATGGAATAAAACAGTATTTTCATATTTTTGAAATTTTCTCAAAATCTATGGGTAAATGCTATAATACTGAAGCCTATGATCTTTGGTGTTGTTTTAAAATTTCTAAACACATTCTACATTTGTATTAATGTATATTAAACTCTCTTTCATGGCACAAGGGCATCGTTTTAATTTTTTGTCAATTAATTTAGTAAAACTTCATAATACTCCCTAAATTGGTGGACGAACCTCTATAAAATCGCTATTTTCTAGGGAAACAGAGACAATAAAAGTTCCAAACCTCCTTGACTTTCATCATATGTTAGTGAAGGATGCAACTATGCAACAAAGATGATTGGGGTGTAACTTATTGGAAAGATATTAGATGCATGGTTTCTATTCAGGTGTTGGAGATTATAATTCTGTAGATGCCTATCAGTCGCTTGCATGATATATTAGAACTCAACCCCTTAACACAGTGATCAGCAATGGCAATGTTTCACTGGTTAACTAACTAGATCTTGGATCTCAACCGTCGTTTATTGACCACAATATCTATCGATTGTCAGAAGACAATATCGATCGATGCTTCTAGTTAAGTCCTAGGCGCAAGTTGATAATGAACACTAGCTTCCTGGTTCAGCGGTAGCCTTTTTCCTATTGCCTAGTCTGAAAGATTAGATTCAAGACTAGATGGTCAAGGTTGCTTGACTCATGCAGATTCCTAGATTCAATATTCTAGGTAGCTAATCTAGAACAAGCATTAAGATCAATCTATCAATGAATACCACAACTTAGCAATCTTTAGTTGGGGCTAATCCCTCTAACCTATTTGAACCCTGAATCTAACATGTGAACTACTCAGACATAGCTAAGCATTTCATGACACAAAATGTAAATGAAAACTACATAGAATAGAATAGATGAATCAAATGGAGTTCCAATCACAAATCTCTCTATGATCTTTTCTCCTAAAACTCTTTACTGAAAATAAGAAAACACAAAAGGTGGCTGAAAGCTCTCTTGCCTCTAAACACTTAGGCAAGTATATAATCTATTAGGTTAAAAACTCGCCAGGTGTATTCTTGTAATTTGGTGAAGTCTTGGGTTTAAAGTCGGCTGCAACTAGGTCACGTTCACGTCAAGCATCGATCGATGGTACATGATGTACATCGATCGATCATAATCTTCAATCGTCGAGGCGTCTCTTCTGTATCGATCGACGACACTGGATGTGCATCAATCGATTGTCTCTCCTTCGTATCGACCTCTAATGGTCAGCTCGGATGAAATCTCATTTAAGCTCCTAAATGCTCCATAATCATCACTTTACTCCAAGATACTTCTGAACCTGAAAACATACCTAATAGGATAGAATATATAGTATATAGATAGTAAAATACTTATATACCATGGATGAAAATGAGTCAAATCCATGGTATATCACTTACTAGCCTTGGGTTGTGGAGAGAGTTCTTGTTTCATCTCAATATTTGTTAGGGTTATCGTAGCTGTGAATTTTGCGTTTTGGGTTGATCATTGTTTTCAAGTTTTTTTTATTGTTACATGGCTAGAGTTGTGATGATGAACTGTATATGCACTGTTCTCCACTCATAAAATACTAAACTGTGTTAGTAATGTGATTGATATAGTTTGTGGTGTTGCTTGCTGTATCAACTTATTGTTTTTTGTCTTTTTAATTTGTTACTTGTATTGTTGAGATTACATAAATTATATTAAAGTTGTTGAGAGTACCTTTTGTGTCTGGATATTTTTTTCTCTAGTTTAGTTGTTGGTTATATGTTTTTTATTTATTTTTAAACTTGTTGCTTTTACCAGACCTTTTAAAAAAATAACTATAAAATGAGTGACAATTAGTATTTGGGCCTTAATGAGTTTTAAACGAATATATGTATTTCTCGTAAGAAGACAATAGCATTGGCTTGTTGACTTTGAGCATGTAAGCTATTTTCATAAGACAAGAGGAGTGAGCATGTGGAGATGTTGTTACCGCCTTTGTGTCTGTTGGGATTATCTCTTGTATCAGCTGGCTGATTGTGTGTGTTTCTTTATTTGATGGGTAATATGTAAACAAAGATCATTGTTAGTTGTATTTATCGAGTTTGTAACTTACTCTCCTTTTTTGTTGAGGTAATTTCACTGATCTTGGTTGTCGTCTTCGTCTTCTTCGTAAGTATATGCGAAAGTAAGTTTGTAAATTGTTAAATAGTTGGCCGTGTAGTTTGTATTTTTTAGCTGGCTCAATGTATGTGTCGTTGAGTTTTAGTTGAGTTGATTGGTTTGATATCTTTGTTTTGAAGATTATTTGTAAGATTAGACAAAGAGAGGTGATCATTAATGATTCGCTTTTGGGGATTCTAGTTTTGGTGTTTTGATTGTTTGAGTTATTGTGGTTTCTCTTAAGCTGTAAAATAAAAATTTGTGTAAAATTAGATTGATAAGTAATGGAGATAAATAGACGATCACAAATCTTGGGTAGAAAATATTTTTGATTATTGATATTAGCACAATATAGACAGTAATATAAAATGAATTATGTGTTGATTGTGTCTTACAGATCAATGAGGAGACGGATAAAGACTCGAGTTGTTTATTTGGTGAGGTCGAGCCCCGACGAACGAATTTGCCCAACCACATCTACGAAGTTTAAATGTCAGTTATGATATCGAAACATAATATAAACTCAAATGCAATATCATAATATACCTTGAGTTCTAGGTTTTGTTCGCAATCACTGAGATTGTCGAACAGTCTAATCTTGATGGAGAATGATCTCGAGCACCCATGATGACTTCATCAATAATGGTTAGTGAGATGAAACGAAAGATGAATGAATGATCAGTTATCTTGTACATGCTTGAGCACCTAGTAACCTCAAAACGCCGACTTTCACAATGGAACATGCTTTCAAAGATGACATGTAATGATTAGCACGTCCGACGAGAGTAAACCTATGAATCACAAAATCTGCAAATAATATTATTCAACAAAGAATCAGGAAATCAATTAAACAATTATATTAAATAAATGTGATAGATCGAATATTAACTTACCTTTTCATCAAGGAAGAGAACCGTGATTCCCACAAACTCTCAGTCTTTCTTGAAGTTCGGGAATCGAAGCGGAGGAAGCCGAGGCTATGCTCGACTACTACGACCAAGACGGAGAGACTCGAAGGTTGAGTGAAGGGCCGGGGCCGGTTTGAGGAGCTGGAGAGGTAAAGAGAAACATTTTCTAGAAGATGGTTAAAGCTAAGAGGAATCAATGAGTTTTGTGGAGATGCAGATTGAGTTCATCAAAGATGAGAATCATATATATTGGCTTTACAGAGGGGCTACAAATCAGGAACATTTATGATCAAACGATCTAAGATAGAGATGAAGAGTTCACGGTTAAAAAATAGATTACTTAATAGACACATGGTGCAACGCTGTAACTCAGACTTGTTTGAGACAATGATGAAAACAACTCAAATTCATGTTAAACGACAGTAGTTTACAATATGAGAAAACTATAATTGTTGCAAACTTAAGCTTTTTCATATAACTTGATAAATCCCATTTAAAAATGAAACCCATAATACACTTGTAGGCCCGACCCTCAGAAGAAGCCGAAGAAGCAAGGGCTTCCGACCTTCATAAATATATATTAGGTTCGGTCATCAATGTACAAAATATCATTTAGCTTACTGGTATAAATGTTGGTGTTTATATCTTAATAATCGGGTTCGAGCCATGAATTTGACACTTTTGCACATTTTTTATAAGTGGGACCCACAAAACGCTGATGTGGCGCGCTGAGGAGTGAGTAAAAACTCAACTATTATAATATAGATTTGTTCATGACTTTTCATTCATAACCGTTATAACTGTTTTTTTTCTTCTAAAATTGTATTTTTTTTAATTGATATCTTTTCAATTCTATTGATGATGTTTTGTGTGTTTGATAACTGTATCTTATATTTTCTGTTTATATCAATTTTGACTTGGAAAACTGTATTTTTTCCCACTTTATCTTTTCAATTATATATGTTTTTAAATTGTTTTTTTTTAAATTTTCATATATATATATATATAATGATCTATTAGAGATTTAGTAAATCATTGTAACCATTTAAATGAATTATTGTAATAGTTTGGATGAACATTTGCAACTGTTTAACTGAACCATTACAACTTTTGATTGTTAACCATTGCAAGTCATAGTTTTCAACCATTGCAATTTTTGGTGGTTACCCATTGCAATTTCTGGTCTCTATAAATATTGCAATTGTAAGCAATGGAAAAATGAAACAACAAGAAACATTGAAACCAAGAAACAAATAGATAAGCATAAACCTGCACACAATTTTTTTACCATTTTAATAAATTTGTGAAAAACTTACAATAAAATACTTACAAAATAAATTATTTATAACACTATAAATATCTATACACGAGTTTTTCATATTCAAGTATTTATTTTTATTATAATATCTTTAAAATATATTTTTAATGGATACGTCATTACGAAAAAAAGACAAACATAAATCTCTCATGTCTCTAACTTCATATACCACTTCCCTGAACGATCATACAGACAAATCTCCAAGAGATCTAACAAAGAAACAGAGAGCTCTTGATATTAGAAATCAAAACATCTCATACAAATGCAAAATGTTGAAAAACATGAGGGTTGAAGAGAAGGAAGACGATTGAAAAAATGGAATTGGGTCTCACATTGTGACTGAATTTATTAGGGTTTTCGGCTTTTCCTCCAATTAAATTATTCTCTTCCAAATAAATATCTTATGACTTACAACTCTGAGGTTGTGTTAACTGTTGTTGCATACATCGGTTAACCAGTTCTGTCCTTTCAATTTCTGAAAATTATTATTTTCTTTCTTTTTTCATGCTACAAAATGGTAACAAATCTTTCAAAAAAGTAAGGTTAGATTTTGAATCTTTAATTCTACTTCGTAACCCATTTTAAATTGTATATTTTGAATAGACACATCGTTACAAAATACACTTTATTGGATGATGAAAAGATACATAATAATAGAGAGATATATATTGAGATATTTTAACATATATACATAATGAAAATACACAATTCTTTAATTTTTAGAAAAACATTTTTAGGACATTTTAACTAATTAAGAAGACTCAATTCTTAAAAATAATTCATTATAAATAGTCTTTTAATAATTTATTTTACAAAATGAGTTTCCATGTGACATCGCACGGGTTCCTTACCTAGTATTTATATTAGTAAACTTACATAACTTTCTGAAAAACCTAAACATATGTAGTTTTCAGTTAGGGTTCATTAACAATCAGGTAAAATATACATTTCGCTATATATAATGAAGTGATATAATTTCCATTAATGGAACATTAAAATGGAAAACCAAAAATCAAATTACAAAATTATCATTTAAAATGTAAAATATTCAAAAAATGGAAATAAGAAAATTTGGAAAAATGACAAATCAAGAGAATTAACAATTAAGACTAAAAGGCAATACTATAAAAATATGTGCATGAAGTTGCATTGTAACCCTTACGAATATATTGAATTTTTTGGTAAATGCTCTATATACTGAAGCCTATGATCTTTATTGTTCTTTCAAAATTTCTAAACACATTCTACATTTGTATTAATATATATTAAACTATTTTTCATGGTACGTGGGCATCGTTTTAATTTTTTTGTCAACTAATTTAGTAAAACTTCATAATACTCCTAAATTGGTGGACTAACCACTATAAAATCACTATTCTCTATAAAAACGGAGACAACAAAGGTTCCAAACCTCTTTGACTTTCATCATATGTTAGTGAATGATGCAACTATGCATTAAAATAATATTTTCATATTTTTGAATTTTTCTCAAAATCTATAGTGGTTTGGTAACCCTTACGAAAATATTGAACTTTTCGGTAAAAGCTCTATATACTGAAGCCTATGATCTTTAGTGTTGTTTTAAAATTTCTAAACACATTCTACATTTATATTAATGTATATTAAACTCTCTTTCATTGTACAAGGGTACCGTTTTAATTTTTGTCAATTAATTTAATAAAACTTCATAATCCCTAAATTGGTAGACTAACCAGTATAAAATCGTTATTTTCTAGAGAAACGGAGACAACAAAAGTTCCAAATCTCTTTGACCTTCATCATATGTTAGTGAAGGATGCAACTATGCATTAAAACAGTATTTTCATATTTTTAATTTTTTCTCAAAATCTATGGGTTAACAACCCCTACTTAATATATTGAATTTTTCGGTAAATGCTCTATATACTAAAGCCTATTATCTTTAGTGTTGTTTCAAAATTAATAAACACATTCTACATTTGTAGTAATGTATATTAAACTCTCTTTCATGGTACATGGGCATCGCTTTTAATTTTTGTCAATTAATTTAGTAAAACTGTAATACTCCCTAAATTGGTAGACTAATCACTATAAAATTGCTATTTTCTAGGAAACGAAGAAAACAAAAGTTCTTAACCGCTTTGACCTTCATCATATGTTAGTGAAGGATGCAACTATGCATTAAAACAGAATTTTCATATTTTTGAATTTTTCTCAAAATCTATGGGTTAACAACCCCTACTTAAAATATTGAACTTTTCGGTAAAAGCTCTATATACTGAACCCTATGAACTTTAGTGTTGTTTCAAAATTTCTAAACTCATTCTACATTTATATTAATGTATATTAAACTCTCTTTCATTCTACATGAGTATCGTTTTTTTGTCAATTAATTTATTAAAACTTCATAATACTCCCTAAATTGGTGGACTAACCACTATAAAATCGCTATTTTCTAGAGAAACGGAGACAATAAAATTTCCAAACCCCTTTAACCTTCATCATATGTTAGTGAAGGATGTCACTATGCATTAAAAGAGTATTTTCATATTTTTGAATTTTTTCAAAATCTATGGGTTAACCCCTACTTAATATATTGAATTTTTAGGTAAATGCTCTATATACTGAAGCCTAAGATCTTTAGTGTTGTTTCAAAATTTCTAAACTCATTTGACATTTGTATTAATGTATATTAAATTCTCTTTCATAGTACATGGGCATCGCTTTTAATTTTTGTCAATTAATTTAGTAAAACTTCATAATACTCCCTAAATTGGTTGACTAACCACTATAAAATCACTATTACCTTGAAATTGGAGACAATAAAAGTTCCAAACCTCCTTGACCTTTCATCATATGTTAGTGAAAGATACAACTATGGATTAAAACAGTATTTTCATATTTTTGAATTTTTCTCAAAATCTATGGTTTAAAATTTCTAAACACATTCTACATTTGTATTAATGTATATTAAACTCTCTTTCATGGCACAAGGGCATCATTTTAATTTTTTTTCAATTAATTTAGTAAAACTTCATAATACTCCCTAAATTGGTGGATCTAACCACTATAAAATCGTTATTTTCTAGGAAAGAGGGACAATAAAAGTTCCAAACCTCCTTGACCTTCATCATATGTTAGTGTAGGATGCAACTATGCATTAAAATAGAATTTTCATATTTTTTTTTCTCAAAATCTATGGGTTCCCTACTTAATATATTGATTTTTTCGGTAAATGCTCTAATACTGAAGCCTATGATCTTTGGTGTTGTTTTAAAATTTCTAAACACATTCTACATTTGTATTAATGTATATTAAACTCTCTTTCATGGCACAAGGGCATTGTTTTAATTTTTTTTCAATTAATTTAGTAAAACTTCATAATACTCCCTAAATTTGTGGACTAACCACTATAAAATCAGAGACAACAAAGGTTCCAAACTTCTCTGACCTTCATCATATGTTAGTGAAGGATGCAACTATGCATTAAAACAAAATTTTCATATTTTTGAATTTTTCTCAAAATCTATGGGTTAACCCCTACTTAATATATTGATTTTTCGTAAATGCTCTAATACTGAAGCCTATGATCTTTGTTGTTGTTTTAAAATTTCTAAACATATTCTACATTTGTATTAATGTATATTAAACTCTCTTTAACGGCACAAGGGCATCGCTTTTAATTTTTGTCAATTTATTTAGTAAAACTTCATAATACTCCCTAAATTGGTGGACTAACCACTATAAAATCAGAGACAACAAAGGTTTCAAACTTCTTTGACCTTCATTATATGTTAGTGAAGGATGCAACTATGGATTAAAACCGTATTTTCATATTTTTGAATTTTTCTCAAAATCTATGGGTAAATGCTCTAATACTGAAGCCTATGATCTTTGGTGTTGTTTTAAAATTTCTAAACACATTCTACATTTGTATTAATGTATATTAAACTCTCTTTCATGGCAAAAGGGCATCGCTTTTAATTTTTGTCAATTAATTTAGTAAAACTTCATAATACTCCCTAAATTGGTGGATCTAACCACTATAAAATCGCTATTTTCTAGGGAAAGAGAGACAATAAAAGTTCCAAACCTCCTTGACCTTCATCATATGTTAGTGAAGGATGCAACTATGCATTAAAATAGTATTTTAATATTTTTGAATTTTTCTCAAAATCTATGGGTTCCCTACTAATATATTGAATTTTTTGGTAAATGCTCTATATACTGAAGCCTATGATCTTTAGTGTTGTTTCAAAATTTCTAAACACATTCTACATTTGTATTAATGTATATTAAACTCTCTTTCATGGTACAAGGGCATCGTTTTAATATTTTGTCAATTAATTTAGTAAAATTCATAATACTCCCTAAATTGGTGGACTAACCACTATAAAATCGCTCTTATATAGAAAATCGGAGACAACAAAGGTTCCAAACTTCTTTGACCTTCATCATATGTTAGTGTAGGATGCAACTATGCATTAAAATAGAATTTTCATATTTTTGTTTTTTTTCTCAAAATCTATGGGTTCCCTACTTAATATATTGATTTTTTGGTAAATGCTCTATATACTGAAGCCTATGATCTTTGGTGTTGTTTTAAAATTTCTAAACACATTCAACATTTGTATTATTGTATATTAAACTCTTTCATGGCACAAGGGCATTGTTTTAATTTTTTTCAATTAATTTAGTAAAACTTCATAATACTCCCTAAATTTGTGAACTAACCACTATAAAATCAGAGACAACGAAGGTTCCAAACTTTTTTGACCTTCATCATATGTTAGTGAAGGATGCAACTATGCATTAAAACAGAATTTTCATATTTTTGAATTTTTCAAAATCTATGGGTTAACCCCTACTTAATAAATTGATTTTTAGGTAAATGCTCTAATACTGAAGCCTATGATCTTTGTTGTTGTTTTAAAATTTCTAAACATATTCTACATTTGTATTAATGTATATTAAAATCTCTTTAACGGCACAAGGGCATCGCTTTTAATTTTTGTCAATTTATTTAGTAAAACTTCATAATACTCCTAAATTGGTGGACTAACCACCATAAAATCGAGACAACAAAGGTTCCAAACTTCTTTGACCTTCATTATATGTTAGTGAAGAATGCAACTATGGAATAAAACAGTATTTTCATATTTTTGAATTTTTCTCAAAATCTATGGGTAAATGCTATAATACTGAAGCCTATGATCTTTGGTGTTGTTTTAAAATTTCTAAACACATTCTACATTTGTATTAATGTATATTAAACTCTCTTTCATGGCACAAGGGCATCGCTTTTAATTTTTGTCAATTAATTTAGTAAAACTTCATAATACTCCCTAAATTGGTGGATCGAACCTCTATAAAATCGCTATTTTCTAGGAAACAGAGACAATAAAAGTTCCAAACCTCCTTGACTTTCATCATATGTTAGTGAAGGATGCAACTATGCAACAAAGATGATTGGGGTGTAACTTATTGGAAAGATATTAGATGCATGGTTTCTATTCAGGTGTTGGAGATTATAATTCTCAGATGCCTATCACGCTTGCATGATATATTAGAACTCAACCCTTAACACAGTGATCAGCAATGGCAATGTTTCACTGGTTAACTAACTAGATCTTGGATCTCAACCGCCGCTTATTGACCACAATATCTATCGATTGTCAGAAGACAATATCGATCGATGCTTCTAGTTAAGTCCTAGGCGCAAGTTGATAATGAACACTAGCTTCCTGGTTCAGCGGTAGCCTTTTTCCTATTGCCTAGTCTGAAAGATTAGATTCAAGACTAGATGGTCAAGGTTGCTTGACTCATGCAGATTCCTAGATTCAATATTCTAGGTAGCTAATCTAGAACAAGCATTAAGATCAATCTATCAATGAATACCACAACTTAGCAATCTTTAGTTGGGGCTAATCCTCTAACCTATTTGAACCCTGAATCTAACATGTGAACTACTCAGACATAGCTAAGCATTTCATGACACAAAATGTAAATGAAAACTACATAGAATAGAATAGATGAATCAAATGGAGTTCCAATCACAAATCTCTCTATGATCTTTTCTCCTAAAACTCTTTACTGAAAATAAGAAAACACAAAAGGTGGCTGAAAGCTCTCTTGCCTCTAAACACTTAGGCAAGTATATAATCTATTAGGTTAAAAACTCGCCAGGTGTATTCTTGTAATTTGGTGAAGTCTTGGGTTTAAAGTCGGCTGCAACTAGGTCGCGCGTCCGCGTCTCGGCATCGATCGATGGTACATGATGTACATCGATCGATCATAATCTTCAATCGTCGAGGCGTCTCTTCTGTATCGATCGACGACACTGGATGTGCATCAATCGATTGTCTCTCCTTCGTATCGACCTCTAATGGTCAGCTCGGATGAAATCTCATTTAAGCTCCTAAATGCTCCATAATCATCACTTTACTCCAAGATACTTCTGAACCTGAAAACATACCTAATAGGATAGAATATATAGTATATAGATAGTAAAATACTTATATACCATGGATGAAAATGAGTCAAATCCATATATCACTAAAGCGCTGGGTGTGGAGAGAGTTCTTGTTTCATCTCAATATTTGTTAGGGTTATCGTAGCTGTGAATTTTGCGCTTTGGGTTGATCATTGTTTTCAAGTTTTTTATTGTTACATGGCTAGAGTTGTGATGATGAACTGTATATGCACTGTTCTCCACTCATAAAATACTAAACCGTGTTAGTAATGTGATTGATATAGTTTGTGGTGTTGCTTGCTGTATCAACTTATTGTTTTTGTCTTTTAATTTGTTACTTGTATTGTTGAGATTACATAAATTATATTAAAGTTGTTGAGAGTACCTTTGTGTCTGGATATTTTTTCTCTAGTTTAGTTGTTGGTTATATGTTTTTATTTATTTTAAACTTGTTGCTTTACCAGACCTTTAAAAAATAACTATAAAATGAGTGACAATTAGTATTTGGGCCTTAATGAGTTTTAAACGAATATATGTATTTCTCGTAAGAAGACAATAGCATTGGCTTGTTGACTTTGAGCATGTAAGCTATTTTCATAAGACAAGAGGAGTGAGCATGTGGAGATGTTGTTACCGCCTTTGTGTCTGTTGGGATTATCTCTTGTATCAGCTGGCGGATTGTGTGTGTTTCTCTTTATTTGATGGGTAATATGTAAACAAAGATCATTGTTAGTTGTATTTATCAGAGTTTGTAACTTACTCTCCTTTTTTGTTGAGGTAATTTCACTGATCTTGGTTGTCGTCTTCGTCTTCTTCGTAAGTATATGCGAAAGTAAGTTTGTAAATTGTTAAATAGTTGGTCGTAGTTTGTATTTTTTAGCTGGCTCAATGTATGTGTCGTTGAGTTTTAGTTGAGTTGATTGGTTTGATATCTTTGTTTTGAAGATTATTTGTAAGATTAGACAAAAAGAGAGGTGATCATTAATGATTCGTCTTTTTGGGGATTCTAGTTTTTGGTGTTTTGATTGTTTGAGTTATTGTGGTTTCTCTTAAGCTGTAAAATAAAAATTTGTGTAAAATTAGATTGATAAGTAATGGAGATAAATAGACGATCACAAATCTTGGGTAGAAAATATTTTTGATTATTGATATTAGCACAATATAGACAGTAATATAAAATGAATTATGTGTTGATTGTGTCTTACAGATCAATGAGGAGACGGATAAAGACTCGAGTTGTTTATTTGGTGAGGTCAGAGCCCTGGACAGAACGAATTTGCCCAACCACATCTACGAGTTTAAATGTCAGTTATGATATCGAAACATAATATAAACTCAAATGCAATATCATAATATACCTTGAGTTCTAGGTTTTGTTCGCAATCACTTGAGATTGTCGAACAGTCTAATCTTGATCGAGAATGATCTCAGGAGCACCCATGATGACTTCATCAATAATGGTTAGTGAGATGAAACGAAAGATGAATGAATGATCAGTTATCTTGTACATGCTTGAGCACCTAGTAACCTCAAAACGCTCGACTTTCACAATGGAACATGCTTTCAAAGATGACATGTAATGATTAGCACGTCCGACGAGAGTAAACCTATGAATCACAAAATCTGCAAATAATATTATTCAACAAAGAATCAGGAAATCAATTAAACAATTATATTAAATAAATGTGATAGATCGAATATTAACTTACCTTTTCATCAAGGAAGAGAACCGTGATTCCCACAAACTCTCAGTCTTTCTTGAAGTTCAGGGAATCCCAGAAGCGGAGGAAGCCAGAGGCTATGCTCTGACTACTACGACCAAGACGGAGAGACTCGAAGGTTGAGTGAAGGACGCCGGGACGCCGGTTTGAGGAGCTGGAGAGGTAAAGAGAAACATTTTCTAGAAGATGGTTAAAGCTAAGAGGAATCAATGAGTTTTGTGGAGATGCAGATTGAGTTCATCAAAGATGAGAATCATATATATTGGCTTTACAGAGGGGCTACAAATCAGGAACATTTATGATCAAACGATCTAAGATAGAGAGATGAAGAGTTCACCGGTTAAAAAATAGATTACGAATAGACACATGGTGCAACGCTGTAACTCAGACTTGTTTGAGACAATGATGAAAACAACTCAAATTCATGTTAAACGACAGTAGTTTACAATATGAGAAAACTATAATTGTTGCAAACTTAAGCTTTTTCATATAACTTGATAAATCCCATTTAAAAATGAAACCCATAATACACTTGTAGGCCCGACCCTCAGAAGAAGCCGAAGAAGCAAGGGCTTCCGACCTTCATAAATATATATTAGGTTCGGTCATCAATGTACAAAATATCATTTAGCTTACTGGTATAAATGTTGGTGTTTATATCTTAATAATCCGGGTTCGAGCCATGAATTTGACACTTTTGCACATTTTTTATAAGTGGGACCCACAAAACGCTGATGTGGCGCGCTGAGGAGTGAGTAAAAACTCAACTATTATAATATAGATTTGTTCATGACTTTTCATTCATAACCGTTATAACTGTTTTTTTTCTTCTAAAATTGTATTTTTTTTAATTGATATCTTTTCAATTCTATTGATGATGTTTTGTGTGTTTGATAACTGTATCTTATATTTTCTGTTTATATCAATTTTGACTTGGAAAACTGTATTTTTTCCCACTTTATCTTTTCAATTATATATGTTTTTAAATTGTTTTTTTTTAAATTTTCATATATATATATATATAATGATCTATTAGAGATTTAGTAAATCATTGTAACCATTTAAATGAATTATTGTAATAGTTTGGATGAACATTTGCAACTGTTTAACTGAACCATTACAACTTTTGATTGTTAACCATTGCAAGTCATAGTTTTCAACCATTGCAATTTTTGGTGGTTACCCATTGCAATTTCTGGTCTCTATAAATATTGCAATTGTAAGCAATGGAAAAATGAAACAACAAGAAACATTGAAACCAAGAAACAAATAGATAAGCATAAACCTGCACACAATTTTTTTACCATTTTAATAAATTTGTGAAAAACTTACAATAAAATACTTACAAAATAAATTATTTATAACACTATAAATATCTATACACGAGTTTTTCATATTCAAGTATTTATTTTTATTATAATATCTTTAAAATATATTTTTAATGGATACGTCATTACGAAAAAAAGACAAACATAAATCTCTCATGTCTCTAACTTCATATACCACTTCCCTGAACGATCATACAGACAAATCTCCAAGAGATCTAACAAAGAAACAGAGAGCTCTTGATATTAGAAATCAAAACATCTCATACAAATGCAAAATGTTGAAAAACATGAGGGTTGAAGAGAAGGAAGACGATTGAAAAATGGAATTGGGTCTCACATTGTGACTGAATTTATTAGGGTTTTCGGCTTTTCCTCCAATTAAATTATTCTCTTTCCAAATAAATATCTTATGACTTACAACTCTGAGGTTGTGTTAACTGTTGTTGCATACATCGGTTAACCAGTTCTGTCCTTTCAATTTCTGAAAATTATTATTTTCTTTCTTTTTTCATGCTACAAAATGGTAACAAATCTTTCAAAAAAGTAAGGTTAGATTTTGAATCTTTAATTCTACTTCGTAACCCATTTTAAATTGTATATTTTGAATAGACACATCGTTACAAAATACACTTTATTGGATGATGAAAAGATACATAATAATAGAGAGATATATATTGAGATATTTTAACATATATACATAATGAAAATACACAATTCTTTAATTTTTAGAAAAACATTTTTAGGACATTTTAACTAATTAAGAAGACTCAATTCTTAAAAATAATTCATTATAAATAGTCTTTTAATAATTTATTTTACAAAATGAGTTTCCATGTGACATCGCACGGGTTCCTTACCTAGTATTTATATTAGTAAACTTACATAACTTTCTGAAAAACCTAAACATATGTAGTTTTCAGTTAGGGTTCATTAACAATCAGGTAAAATATACATTTCGCTATATATAATGAAGTGATATAATTTCCATTAATGGAACATTAAAATGGAAAACCAAAAATCAAATTACAAAATTATCATTTAAAATGTAAAATATTCAAAAAATGGAAATAAGAAAATTTGGAAAAATGACAAATCAAGAGAATTAACAATTAAGACTAAAAGGCAATACTATAAAAATATGTGCATGAAGTTGCATTGTAACCCTTACGAATATATTGAATTTTTTGGTAAATGCTCTATATAATCAAGCCTATGATCTTTATTGTTCTTTCAAAATTTCTAAACACATTCTACATTTGTATTAATATATATTAAACTATTTTTCATGGTACGTGGGCATCGTTTTAATTTTTTTGTCAACTAATTTAGTAAAACTTCATAATACTCCCTAAATTGGTGGACTAACCACTATAAAATCACTATTCTCTATAAAAAACGGAGACAACAAAGGTTCCAAACCTCTTTGACTTTCATCATATGTTAGTGAATGATGCAACTATGCATTAAAATAATATTTTCATATTTTTGAATTTTTCTCAAAATCTATAGTGGTTTGGTAACCCTTACGAAAATATTGAACTTTTCGGTAAAAGCTCTATATACTGAAGCCTATGATCTTTAGTGTTGTTTTAAAATTTCTAAACACATTCTACATTTATATTAATGTATATTAAACTCTCTTTCATTGTACAAGGGTACCGTTTTAATTTTTTGTCAATTAATTTAATAAAACTTCATAATCCCTAAATTGGTAGACTAACCAGTATAAAATCGTTATTTTCTAGAGAAACGGAGACAACAAAAGTTCCAAATCTCTTTGACCTTCATCATATGTTAGTGAAGGATGCAACTATGCATTAAAACAGTATTTTCATATTTTTAATTTTTTTCTCAAAATCTATGGGTTAACAACCCCTACTTAATATATTGAATTTTTGGTAAATGCTCTATATACTAAAGCCTATTATCTTTAGTGTTGTTTCAAAATTAATAAACACATTCTACATTTGTAGTAATGTATATTAAACTCTCTTTCATTGTACGTGGGCATCGTTTTAATTTTTTGTCAATTAATTTAGTAAAACTTCGTAATACTCCCTAAATTGGTAGACTAATCACTATAAAATTGCTATTTTCTAGGGAAACGAAGAAAACAAAAGTTCTTAACCGCTTTGACCTTCATCATATGTTAGTGAAGGATGCAACTATGCATTAAAACAGAATTTTCATATTTTTGAATTTTTCTCAAAATCTATGGGTTAACAACCCCTACGAAAATATTGAACTTTTTCGGTAAAAGCTCTATATACTGAACCCTATGAACTTTAGTGTTGTTTCAAAATTTCTAAACTCATTCTACATTTATATTAATGTATATTAAACTCTCTTTCATTCTACATGAGTATCGTTTTTTTTTTGTCAATTAATTTATTAAAACTTCATAATACTCCCTAAATTGGTGGACTAACCACTATAAAATCGCTATTTTCTAGAGAAACGGAGACAATAAAATTTCCAAACCCCTTTAACCTTCATCATATGTTAGTGAAGGATGTCACTATGCATTAAAAGAGTATTTTCATATTTTTGAATTTTTTTCAAAATCTATCGGTTAACCCCTACGAATATATTGAATTTTTAGGTAAATGCTCTATATACTGAAGCCTAAGATCTTTAGTGTTGTTTCAAAATTTCTAAACTCATTTGACATTTGTATTAATGTATATTAAATTCTCTTTCATAGTACATGGGCATCGTTTTAATTTTTTGTCAATTAATTTAGTAAAACTTCATAATACTCCCTAAATTGGTTGACTAACCACTATAAAATCACTATTACCTTGAAATTGGAGACAATAAAAGTTCCAAACCTCCTTGACCTTTCATCATATGTTAGTGAAAGATACAACTATGGATTAAAACAGTATTTTCATATTTTTGAATTTTTCTCAAAATCTATGGTTTAAAATTTCTAAACACATTCTACATTTGTATTAATGTATATTAAACTCTCTTTCATGGCACAAGGGCATCATTTTAATTTTTTGTCAATTAATTTAGTAAAACTTCATAATACTCCCTAAATTGGTGGATCTAACCACTATAAAATCGTTATTTTCTAGGAAAGAGGGACAATAAAAGTTCCAAACCTCCTTGACCTTCATCATATGTTAGTGTAGGATGCAACTATGCATTAAAATAGAATTTTCATATTTTTTTTTTCTCAAAATCTATGGGTTCCCCTACGAATATATTGATTTTTTCGGTAAATGCTCTAATACTGAAGCCTATGATCTTTGGTGTTGTTTTAAAATTTCTAAACACATTCTACATTTGTATTAATGTATATTAAACTCTCTTTCATGGCACAAGGGCATTGTTTTAATTTTTTTTCAATTAATTTAGTAAAACTTCATAATACTCCCTAAATTTGTGGACTAACCACTATAAAATCAGAGACAACAAAGGTTCCAAACTTCTCTGACCTTCATCATATGTTAGTGAAGGATGCAACTATGCATTAAAACAAAATTTTCATATTTTTGAATTTTTCTCAAAATCTATGGGTTAACCCCCCTACGAATATATTGATTTTTCGGTAAATGCTCTAATACTGAAGCCTATGATCTTTGTTGTTGTTTTAAAATTTCTAAACATATTCTACATTTGTATTAATGTATATTAAACTCTCTTTAACGGCACAAGGGCATCGTTTTAATTTTTTGTCAATTTATTTAGTAAAACTTCATAATACTCCCTAAATTGGTGGACTAACCACTATAAAATCAGAGACAACAAAGGTTTCAAACTTCTTTGACCTTCATTATATGTTAGTGAAGGATGCAACTATGGATTAAAACCGTATTTTCATATTTTTGAAATTTTCTCAAAATCTATGGGTAAATGCTCTAATACTGAAAGCCTATGATCTTTGGTGTTGTTTTTAAATTTCTAAACACATTCTACATTTGTATTAATGTATATTAAACTCTCTTTCATGGCAAAGGGCATCGCTTTTAATTTTTGTCAATTAATTTAGTAAAACTTCATAATACTCCCTAAATTGGTGGATCTAACCACTATAAAATCGCTATTTTCTAGGAAAGAGAGACAATAAAAGTTCCAAACCTCCTTGACCTTCATCATATGTTAGTGAAGGATGCAACTATGCATTAAAATAGTATTTTAATATTTTTGAATTTTTCTCAAAATCTATGGGTTCCCCTACGAATATATTGAATTTTTTGGTAAATGCTCTATATACTGAAGCCTATGATCTTTAGTGTTGTTTCAAAATTTCTAAACACATTCTACATTTGTATTAATGTATATTAAACTCTCTTTCATGGTACAAGGGCATCGTTTTAATATTTTGTCAATTAATTTAGTAAAATTCATAATACTCCCTAAATTGGTGGACTAACCACTATAAAATCGCTCTTATATAGAAAATCGGAGACAACAAAGGTTCCAAACTTCTTTGACCTTCATCATATGTTAGTGTAGGATGCAACTATGCATTAAAATAGAATTTTCATATTTTTGTTTTTTTTCTCAAAATCTATGGGTTCCCCTACGAATATATTGATTTTTTTGGTAAATGCTCTAATACTGAAGCCTATGATCTTTGGTGTTGTTTTAAAATTTCTAAACACATTCAACATTTGTATTATTGTATATTAAACTCTCTTTCATGGCACAAGGGCATTGTTTTAATTTTTTTCAATTAATTTAGTAAAACTTCATAATACTCCTAAATTTGTGAACTAACCACTATAAAATCAGAGACAACGAAGGTTCCAAACTTTTTTGACCTTCATCATATGTTAGTGAAGGATGCAACTATGCATTAAAACAGAATTTTCATATTTTTGAATTTTTTCTCAAAATCTATGGGTTAACCCCTACTAATAAATTGATTTTTCGTAAATGCTCTAATACTGAAGCCTATGATCTTTGTTGTTGTTTTAAAATTTCTAAACATATTCTACATTTGTATTAATGTATATTAAAATCTCTTTAACGGCACAAGGGCATCGTTTTAATTTTTTGTCAATTTATTTAGTAAAACTTCATAATACTCCCTAAATTGGTGGACTAACCACCATAAAATCGGAGACAACAAAGGTTCCAAACTTCTTTGACCTTCATTATATGTTAGTGAAGAATGCAACTATGGAATAAAACAGTATTTTCATATTTTTGAAATTTTCTCAAAATCTATGGGTAAATGCTATAATACTGAAGCCTATGATCTTTGGTGTTGTTTTAAAATTTCTAAACACATTCTACATTTGTATTAATGTATATTAAACTCTCTTTCATGGCACAAGGGCATCGTTTTAATTTTTTGTCAATTAATTTAGTAAAACTTCATAATACTCCCTAAATTGGTGGACGAACCTCTATAAAATCGCTATTTTCTAGGGAAACAGAGACAATAAAAGTTCCAAACCTCCTTGACTTTCATCATATGTTAGTGAAGGATGCAACTATGCATTAAAACAGTATTTTAATATTTTTGAATTTTTCTCAAAATCTATGGGTTAACCCCCCCCCACAAATATATTGAATTTTTCGGTAAATGCTCTATATACTGAAGCCTATGATCTTTAGTGTTGTTACAAAATTTCTAAACACATTCTACATTTGTATTAATGTATATTAAACTCTCTTTCATGGTACAAGGGCATCGTTTTAATATTTTGTCAATTAATTTAGTAAAATTCATAATACTCCCTAAATTGGTGGACTAACAACTATAAAATCGCTCTTATATAGAAAATCGGAGACAACAAAGGTTCCAAACTTCTTTGACCTTCATCATATATTAGTGAATGATGCAACTATGCATATAAAATGGAATTTTCATATTTTTATTTTTCTCTCAAAATCTATGGGTTAACCCCCTACGAATATACTTATTCTTTCGGTAAATGCTCTAATACTGAAGCCTATGATCTTTGGTGTTGTTTTAAAATTTCTAAACACATTCTAAATTTGAATTAATGTATATTAAACTCTCTTTCATGGCACAAGGGCATCGTTTTAATTTTTTGTCAATTAGTTTAGTAAAACTTCATAATACTCCCTATATTGGTGGACGAACCACTATAAAATCGGAGACAACAAAGGTTCCAAACTTCTTTGAACTTCATCATATATTAGTGAAGGATGCAACTATGCATTAAAACAGAATTTTCATATTTTTGAATTTTTCTCAAAATCTATGGGTATTGATTTTTTTGGTAAATGCTCTAATACTGAAGCCTATGATCTTTGGTGTTGTTTTAAAATTTCTAAACATATTCTACATTTGAATTAATGTATATTAAATTCTCTTTCATGGCACAAGGGCATCGTTTTAATTTTTTGTCAATTAAATTAGTAAAACTTCATAATACTCACTAAATTGGTGGACTAACCAATATAAAATCGGAGACAACAAAGGTTCCAAACTTCTTTGACCTTCATCATATGTCAATAAAGGATGCAACTATGCATTAAAACAAAATTTTCATATTTTTGAATTTTTCTCAAAATCTATGGGTTAACCCTCTACGAATATATTGATTTTTTCAGTAAATGCTCTAATACTGCAGCCTATGATCTTTGGTGTTTTTTCAAAATTTCTAAACACATTCTACATTTGTATTAATGTATAATAAACTCTCTTTCATGGCACAAGGGCATCGTTTTAATTTTTTTTTCAATTAATTTAGTAAAACTTCATAATACTCCCTAAATTTGTGGACTAACCACTATAAAATCGGAGACAACAAAGGTTCCAAACATCTTTGACCTTCATCATATGTTAGTGAAGGATGCAACTATGCATTAAAACAGAATTTTCATATTTTTTAATTTTTCTCAAAATCTATGGGTCCCTACGAATATATTGATTTTTTTGGTAAATGCTCTAATACCGAAGCCTATGATCTTTGGTGTTGTTTTAAAATTTCTAAACACATTCTACATTTGTATTAATATATATTAAATTCTCTTTCATGGCACAAGGGCATCGTTTTAATTTTTTGTCAATTAATTTAGTAAAACTTCATAATACTCCTTAAATTGGTAGACTAACCACTATAAAATCGGAGACAACAAAGGTTCCAAACTTCTTTGACCTTCATCATATGTTAGTGAAGGATGCAACAATGCATTAAAAAAGAATTTTCATATTTTTGAATTTTTCTCAAAATCTATGGGTAAATGCTCTAATACTGAAGCTTATGATCTTTGGTGTTTTTTTAAAATTTATAAACACATTATACATTTGTATTAATGTATATTAAACTCTCTTTCATGGCACAAGGACATCGTTTTAATATTTTGTCAATTAATTTAGTAAAATTCATAATACTCCCTAAAATGGTGGACTAACCACTATAAAATCAGAGACAACAAAGGTTCCAAACTTCTTTGAATTTCATCATATGTTAGTGAAGGATGCAACTATACATTAAAACAGAATTTTCATATTTTTGAATTTTTTTCAAAATCTATGGGTTACGAATATATTGATTTTTTCGGGAAATGCTCTAATACTGAAGCCTTTGATCTTTGGTGTTGTTTTAAAATTTCTAAACACATTCTACATTTGTATTAATATATATTAAACTCTCTTTCAAGGCACAAGGGCATAGTTTTAATTTTTTGTCAATTAATTTAGTAAAACTTCATAATACTCCCTAAATTGGTGGACGAACCACTATAAAATCGCTATTTTCTAGGGAAACAGAGACAATAAAAGTTCCAAACCTCCTTGACCTTCATCGTATGTTAGTGAAGGATGCAACTAGGCATTAAAACAGTATTTTCATATTTTTGCATTTTTCTCAAAATCTATGGGTTAACCCCCGTACGAATATATTGAATTTTTCAGTAAATGCTCTATATACTGAAGCCAGTGATCTTTAGTGTTGTTTCAAAATTTCTAAACACATTCTACATTTGTATTAATGTATATTAAACTCTCTTTCATGGTACATGGGCATCGTTTTAATATTTTTGTCAATTAATTTAGTAAAATTCATAATACTCCCTAAATTGGTGGACTAACCACTATAAAATCGCTATTATCTAGAAAATCGGAAACAACTAAGGTTCCAAACTTCTTTGACCTTCATCATATGTTAGTGAAGGATGCAACTATGCATTAAAATAGAATTTTCATATTTTTGTTCTTTTCTCAAAATCTATGGGGTAACAACCCCTACGAATATATTAATTTTTCGGTAAATGCTCTAATACTGAAGCCTATAATCTTTGGTGTTGTTTTAAAATTTCTAAACACATTCTACATTTGTATTAATGTATATTAAACTCTCTTTCATGGCACAAGGGCATCGTTTAATTTTTTGTCAATTAGTTTAGGAAAACTTCATAATACTCCCTAAATTGGTGGACGAACCACTATAAAATCAGAGACAACAAAGATTCCAAACTTCTTTGAACTTCATCATATGTTAGTGAAGGATGCAACTATGCATTAAAACAGAATTTTCATACTTTTGAATTTTTCTCAAAATCTATGGGTTAAACCCCTACGAATATATTAATTTTTTCGGTAAATGCTCTAATACTGAAGCCTGTGATCTTTGGTGTTGTTTTAAAATTTCTAAACACATTCTACATTTGTATTAATGTATATTAAACTCTCTTTCATGGCACAAGGGCATCGTTTTAATTTTTTGTCAGTTAGTTTAGTAAAACTTCATAATACTCCCTAAATTGGTGGACGAACCACTATAAAATCGGAGACAACAAAGGTTCCAAACTTCTTTGAACTTCATCATATGTTAGTGAAGGATGCAACAATGCATTAAAACAGAATTTTCATATTTTTGAAATTTTCTCAAAATCTATGGGTAAATGCTCTAATACTGAAGCCTATGATCTTTGGTGTTGTTTTAAAATTTCTAAACACATTCTACATTTGTGTTATTGTATATTAAACTCTTTTTCATGGCACAAGGGCATCGTTTTAATTTTTTGTCAATTAGTTTGGTAAAACTTCATAATACTCCCTAAATTGGAGGACGAACCACTATAAAATCGGAGACAACAAAGGTTCCAAACTTCTTTGAACTTCATCATATGTTAGTGAAGGATGCAACTATGCATTAAAACAGAATTTTCATACTTTTGAATTTTTCTCAAAATCTATGGGTTAAACCCCTACGAATATATTAATTTTTTCGGTAAATGCTCTAATACTGAAGCCTGTGATCTTTGGTGTTGTTTTAAAATTTCTAAACACATTCTACATTTGTATTAATGTATATTAAACTCTCTTTCATGGCACAAGGGCATCGTTTTAATTTTTTGTCAGTTAGTTTAGTAAAACTTCATAATACTCCCTAAATTGGTGGATCTAACCACTATAAAATCGAGACAACAAAGGTTCCAAACTTCTTTGAACTTCATCATATGTTAGTGAAGGATGCAACAATGCATTAAAACAGAATTTTCATATTTTTGAAATTTTCTCAAAATCTATGGGTAAATGGTCTAATACTGAAGCCTATGATCTTTGGTGTTGTTTTAAAATTTCTAAACACATTCTACATTTGTGTTATTGTATATTAAACTCTTTTTCATGGCACAAGGGCATCGTTTTAATTTTTTGTCAATTAGTTTGGTAAAACTTCATAATACTCCCTAAATTGGAGGACGAACCACTATAAAATCGGAGACAACAAAGGTTCCAAACTTCTTTGAACTTCATCATATGTTAGTGAAGGATGCAACTATGCATTAAAACAGAATTTTCATATTTTTGAATTTTTCTCAAAATCAATGGGTTAAACCCCTACGAATATATTGATTTTTTCAGTAAATGCTCTAATACTTAAGCCTGTGATCTTTGGTGTTATTTTAAAATTTCTAAACACATTCTACATTTGTATTAATGTATATTAAGCTCTCTTTCATGGCACAAGGGCATCGTTTTAATTTTTTTGTCAATTAGTTTAGTAAAACTTCATAATACTCCCTAAATTGGTGGACGAACCACTATAAAATCGGAGACAACAAAGGTTCCAAACTTCTTTGAACTTCATCATATGTTTGTGAAGGATGCAACGATGCATTAAAACAGAATTTTTATATTTTTGAATTTTTCTCAAAATCTATGGATTAACCCCTATGAATATATTGATTTTTTCGGTAAATGCTCTAATACTGAAGCCTATGTCTTTGGTGTTGTTTTAAAATTTATAAACACATTCTACATTTGTATTAATGTAAATTAAACTCTCTTTCAAGGCACAAGGGCATCGTTTTAATTTTTTTTTCAATTAATTTAGTAAAACTTCATAATATTTCCTTAATTGGTGGACGAACCACTATAAAATCGGAGACAACAAAGGTTCCAAACTTTTTTGAACTTCATCATATGTTAGTGAAGGATGCAACTATGCATTAAAACATAATTTTATATTTTTGAATTTTTCTCAAAGTCTATGGGTAAATGCTATAATACTGAAGCCACATTCTACATATGTATTTGGTGTTGTTTTGAAATTTCTAAACACATTCTACATATGTATTAATGTATATTAAACTCTCTTTCAAGGCACAAGGGCATCGTTTTAATTTTTTGTCAATTAATTTAGTAAAACTTCATAATACTCCCTAAATTGGTGGACGAACCACTATAAAATCGCTATTTTGTAGGGAAACAGAGACAATAAAAATTCCAAACCTCCTTGACCTTCATCATATGTTAGTGAAGGATGCAACTCTGCATTAAAACAGTATTTTTATATTTTTGATTTTCTCAAAATCTATGGGTTAACCCCCGTACGAATATATTGAATTTTTCGGTAAATGCTCTATATACTGAAGCCAATGATCTTTAGTGTTGTTTCAAAATTTTTAAACACATTCTCCATTTGTATTAATGTATATTAAACTCTCTTTCACGGTACATGGGCATCGTTTTAATAATTTGTCAATTAATTTAGTAAAATTCATAATACTTCCTAAATTTGTGGACTAACCACTATAAAATCGAAGACAACAAAGGTTCCAAACTTCTTTGAACTTCATCATATGTTAGTGAAGGATGCAACAAGGCATTAAAACAAAATTTTCATATATTTGAATTTTTTTCAAAATCTATATTGATTTTTTCGGTAAATGCTCTAATACTGATGCCTATGTCTTTGGTGTTGTTTTAAAATTTCTAAACACATTCTACATTTGTATTAATATATATTAAACTCTCCTTCAAGGCACAAGGGCATAGTTTTAATTTTTTGTCAATTAATTTAGTAAAACTTCATAATACTTCCTATATTGGTGGACGAACCACTATAAAATCGCTATTTTCTAGGGAAACAGAGACAATAAAAGTTCCAAACCTCCTTGACCTTCATCATATGTTAGTGAAGGATGCAACTATGCATTAAAACAGTATTTTCATCTTTTTGCATTTTTCTCAAAATCTATGGGTTAACCCCCGTACGAATATATTGAATTTTTCGGTAAATGCTCTATATACTGAAGCCAGTGATCTTTAGTGTTGTTTCAAAATTTCTAAACACATTATACATTTGTATTAATGTATATTAAACTCTCTTTCATGGTACATGGGCATCTTTTTAATATTTCGTCAATTAATTTAGTAAAATTCATAATACTCCCTAAATTGGTGGACTAACCACTATAAAATCGCTATTATCTAGAAAATCGGAGACAACAAAGGTTCCAAACTTCTTTGACCTTCATCATATTTTAGTGGAGGATGCAACTATGCATTAGAATAGAATTTTCATATTTTTGTTTTTTTTTTTCTCAAAATCTATGGGTTAACAACCCCTACAAATATATTAATTTTTTGGTAAATGCTCTAATACTGAAGCCTATGATCTTTGGTGTTGTTTTAAAATTTCTAAACACATTCTACATTTGTATTAATGTATATTAAACTCTTTTTCATGGCACAAGGGCATCGTTTTAATTTGTTGTCAATTAGTTTAGTAAAACTTCATAATACTCCCTAAATTGGTGGACGAACCACAATAAAATCAGAGACAACAAGGGTTCCAAACTTCGTTGAACTTTATCATATGTTAGTGAAGGATGCAACTATGCATTAAAACAGAATTTTCATATTTTTGAATTTTTCTCAAAATCTATGGGTTAAACCCCTACGAATATATTGATTTTTTCGGTAAATGCTCTAATACTGAAGCCTGTGATCTTTGGTGTTGTTTTAAAATTTCTAAACACATTCTACATTTGTATTAATGTATATTAATCTCTCTTTCATGGCACAAGGGCATCGTTTTAATTTTTTGTCACTTAGTTTAGTAAAACTTCATAATACTCTCTAAATTGGTGGACAAACCACTATAAAATCGGAGACAACAAAAGTTCCAAACTTCTTTGAACTTCATCATATGTTAGTGAAGGATGCAACTATGCATTAAAACAGAATTTTCATATTTTTGAATTTTTCTTAAAATCTATGGGTAAATGCTCTAATACTGAAGCCTATGATCTTTGGTGTTGTTTTAAAATTTCTAAACACATTCTACATTTGTATTAATGTATATTAAACTCTTTTTGATGGCACAAGGGCATCGTTTTAATTTTTTGTCAATTAGTTTAGTAAAACTTCATAATACTCCCTAAATTGGTGGACGAACCACTATAAAATCGGAGACAACAATGGTTCCAAACATCTTTGAACTTCATCATATGTTAGTGAAGGATGAAACTATGCATTAAAACATAATTTTCATATTTTTAAATGTTTCTCAAAATCTATGGGTCAAACCCCTACGAATATATTGATTTTTTCGGTAAATGCTCTAATACTGAAGCCTGTGATCTTTGGTGTTGTTTTAAAATTTTTAAACACATTCCACATTTGTATTAATGTATATTAAACTCTCTTTCATGGCACAAGGGCATCGTTTTAATTTTTTTGTCAATTAGTTTAGTAAAACATCATAATACTCCCTAAATTGGTGGACGAACCACTATAAAATCGGATACAAGGGCATTCTTTGAACTTCATCATATGTTAGTGAAGGATGCAACAATGCATTAAAACAGAATTTTTATATATTTCAATTTTTCTCAAAATCTATGGATTAACCCCTACGAATATATTGATTTTTTCGGTAAATGCTCTAATACTGAAGCCTATGTCTTTGGTGTTGTTTTAAAATTTATAAACACATTCTACATTTGTATTAATGTAAATTAAACTCTCTTTCAAGGCACAAGGGCATCGTTTTAATTTTTTTTTCAATTAATTTAGTAAAACTTCATAATATTTCCTAAATTGGTGGATGAACCACTATAAAATCGGAGACAACAAAGATTCCAAACTTTTTGGAACTTCATCATATGTTAGTGAAGGATGCAACTATGCATTAAATCATAATTTTCATATTTTTGAATTTTTCTCAAAGTCTATGGGTAAATGCTATAATACTGAAGCCTATGTCTTTGGTGTTGTTTTAAAATTTCTAAACACATTCTACATATGTATTAATGTATAATAAACTCTTTTTCAAGGCACAAGGGCATCGTTTTAATTTTTTGTCAATTAATATAGTAAAACTTCATAATACTCCCTAAATTGGTGGACGAACCACTATAAAATCGCTATTTTCTAGGGAAACAGAGACAATAAAAATTCCAAACCTCCTTGACCTTCATCATGTGTTAGTGAAGGATGCAACTCTGCATTAAAACAGTATTTTTATATTTTTGATTTTTTTCTCAAAATCTATGGGTTAAACCCCCGTACGAATATATTGAATTTTTCGGTAAATGCTCTATATACTGAAACCAGTGATCTTTAGTGTTGTTTCAAAATTTCTAAACACATTCTCCATTTGTATTAATATATATTAAACTCTCTTTCACGGTACATGGGCATCGTTTTAATAATTTGTCAATTAATTTAGCAAAATTCATAATACTCATAAAATTGATGGACTAACCACTATAAAATCGGAGACAACAAAGGTTCCAAACTTCTTTGAACTTCATCATATGTTAGTGAAGGATGCAACAAGACATTAAAACAGAATTTTCATATTTTTGAATTTTTTTCAAAATCTATGGGTTAACCCCTACGAATATATTGATTTTTTCGGTAAATGCTCTAATACTGAAGCCTCTGTCTTTGGTGTTGTTTTAAATTTTCTAAACACATTCTACATTTTTATTAATATATATTAAACTCTCTTTTAAGGCACAAGGGCATAGTTTCAATTTTTTGTCAATTAATTTAGTAAAGCTTCATAATACTCCCTAAATTGGTGGATGAACCACTATAAAATCGCTATTTTCTAGGGAAACAGAGACAATAAAAGTTCCAAACCTCCTTGAACTTCATCATATGTTAATGAAGGATGCAACTATGCATTAAAACAGTGTTTTCATATTTTTGCATTTTTCTCAAAATCTATGGGTTAACCCTTGTACGAATATATTGATTTTTTCGGTAAATGCTCTATATACTGAAGCCAGTGATCTTTAGTGTTGTTTCAAAATTTCTAAACACATTCTACATTTGTATTAATGTATATTAAACTCTCTTTTAAGGCACAAGGGCATAGTTTCAATTTTTGTCAATTAATTTAGTAAAGCTTCATAATACTCCCTAAATTGGTGGATGAACCACTATAAAATCGCTATTTTCTAGGAAACAGACAATAAAAGTTCCAAACCTCCTTGAACTTCATCATATGTTAATGAAGGATGCAACTATGCATTAAAACAGTGTTTTCATATTTTGCATTTTTCTCAAAATCTATGGGTTAACCCCTACGAATATATTGATTTTTCTAAATGCTCTATATACTGAAGCCATGATCTTTAGTGTTGTTTCAAAATTTCTAAACACATTCTACATTTGTATTAATGTATATTAAACTCTCTTTCATGGCACAAGGGCATCGTTTTAATTTTTTGTCAATTAATTTAGTAAAACTTCATAATATTCCCTAAATTGGTGGACTAACCACTATAAAATCGCTATTTTCTAGGGAAACAGAGACAATAAAAGTTCCAAACCTCCTTGACCTTCATCATATGTTAGTGAAGGATGCAACTATGCATTAAAACAGTATTTTAATATTTTTGAATTTTTTTCAAAATCTATGGGTTAACCCCCCCACAAATATATTGAATTTTTCGGTAAATGCTCTATATACTGAAGCCTATGATCTTTAGTGTTGTTTCAAAATTTCTAAACACATTCAACATTTGTATTAATGTATATTAAACTCTCTTTCATGGTACAAGGGCATCGTTTTAATATTTTGTCAATTAATTTAGTAAAATTCATAATACTCCCTAAATTGGTGGACTAACCACTATAAAATCGCTCTTATATAGAAAATCAGAGACAACAAAGGTTCCAAACTTTTTTGACCTTCATCATATATTTGTGAAGGATGCAACTATGCATTAATATAGAATTTTCATATTTTTATTTTTTTTTCTCAAAATCTATGGGTTAAACCCCTACGAATATATTGATTTTTTCGGTAAATGCTCTTTACTGAAGCCTATGATCTTTGGTGTTTTTTTAAAATTTCTAAACACATTCCACATTTTTATTAATGTATATTAAACTATATTTCATGGCACAAGGGCATCGTTTTAATTTTTTGTCAATTAATATAGTAAAACTTCATAATACTCCCTAAATTGGTGGACTAACCACTATAAAATCGGAGACAAAAAAGGTTCCAAACTTCTTTGAACTTCATCATATGTTAGTGAAGGATGTAACTATGCATTAAAACAGAATTTTCATAATTTTGAATTTTTTTCAAAATCTATGGGTTAACCCCTACGAATATATTGATTTTTTTCGGTAAATGCTCTAATACTGAAGCCTATGATCTTTGGTGTTGTTTTAAAATTTCTAAACACATTCTAAATTTGTATTAATGTATATTAAACTCTCTTTCATGGCACAAGGGCATCGTTTTAATTTTTTGTCAATTAATTTAGTAAAACTTCATAATACTCCCTAAATTTGTGGACTAACCACTACAAAATCGGAGACAAAAAAGGTTCCAAACTTCTTTGAACTTCATCATATGTTAGTGAAGGATGTAACTATGCATTAAAACAGAATTTTCATAATTTTGAATTTTTTTCAAAATCTATGGGTTAACCCCTACGAATATATTGATTTTTTCCGGTAAATGCTCTAATACTGAAGCCTATGATCTTTGGTGTTGTTTTAAAATTTCTAAACAGATTCTACATTTGTATTAATGTATATTAAACTCTTTTTCACGGTACAAGGGCATCGTTTTAATTTTATGTCAATTAATTTAGTAAAACTTCATAATACTCCCTAAATTGGTGGACGAACCACTATAAAATCGCTATTTTTCTAGGAAACAGAGACAATAAAAGTTTCAAACCTCCTTGACCTTCATCATATGTTAGTGAAGGATGCAACTATGCATTAAAACAATATTTTCATATTTTTGAATTTTTCTCAAAATCTATGGGTTAACCCCCACAAATATATTTAATTTTTCTGTAAATGCTCTATATACTGAAGCCTATTATCTTTAGTGTTGTTTCAAAATTTTTAAACACATTCTACATTTGTATTAATGTATATTAAACTCTCTTTCATGGTACATGGGCATCGTTTAAATATTTTGTCAAGTAATTTAGTAAAATTCATAATACTCCCTAAATTGATGGACTAACCACTATAAAATCGCTATTATCTAGAAAATCGGAGACAGCAAAGGTTCCAAACTTCTTTGACCGTCATTATATGTTAGTGAAGGATGCAACTATGCATTAGTACATAATTTTCATATTTTTGAATTTTTCTCAAAATCTTCGAATATTGATTTTTTCGGTAAATGCTCTAATACTAAAGCCTATGATCTTCGGTGTTTTTTCAAAATTTCTAAACACTTTCTACATTTGTATTAATGTATATTAAACTCTCTTTCATGGCACAAGGGCATCGTTTTAATTTTTTGTCAATTAATTTAGTAAAACTTCGTAATACTCCCTAAATTTGTGGACTAACCACTATAAAATCGGAGACAACAAAGGTTCCAAACTTCTTTGACCTTCATCATTTATTAGTGAATGATGCAACTATGCATTAAAACAGAATTTTCATATATTTAAAATTTTCTCAAAGTCTATGGGTAAATGCTCTAATACTGAAACCTATAATCTTTGGTGTTGTTTTAAAATTTCTAAACACATTCTACATTTGTATTAATGTATATTTAACTCTCTTTCACGGCACAAGGGCATCGTTTTCATTTTTGTCAATTAATTTAGTAAAACTTCATAATACTCTCTAAATTGGTGGACGAACCACTATAAAATCGCTATTTTCTAGGGAAAAGAGACATTAAAAGTTCCAAACCTCTTTGACCTTCATCATATGTTAGTGAATGATGCAACTATCCATTAAAACAGTATTTTCATATTTTTCTCAAAATCTATGGTTAACCCCCTACGAATATATTGAATTTTTCGGTAAATGATTTATATAGTGAAGTCTATGATCTTTAGTGTTGTTTCAAAATTTCTAAACACATTCTACATTTTAAGTAATGTATGGGTTAACCCCGTAAGAATATATTGATTTTTTCGGTAAATGCTCTATATACTAAAGCCAATGACCTTTAGAGTTGTTTCAAAATTTCTAAACACATTCTACATTTGTATTAATGTATATTAAACTCTCTTTCATGGTACATGGGCATCGTTTAAATATTTTGTCAGGTAATTTAGTAAAATTCATAATACTCCCTAAATTGATGGACTAACCACTATAAAATTGCTATTATCTAGAAAATCGGAGACACCAAAGGTTCCAAACTTCTTTGACCTTCATTATATGTTAGTGAAGGATGCAACTATGCATTAGTATATAATTTTCATATTTTTGAATTTTTCTCAAAATCTACAAATATATTGATTTTTTCGGTAAATGCTCTAATACTAAAGCCTATGATCTTCGGTGTTTTTTCAAAATTTCTAAACACATTCTACATTTGTATTAATGTATATTAAACTCTCTTCATGGCACAAGGGCATCGTTTCATTTTTGTCAATTAATTTAGTAAAACTTCATAATACTCCCTAAATTGGTGGATCTAACCACTATAAAATCGCTATTTTCTAGGAAAAGAGACAATAAAAGTTCCAAACCTCTTTGACCTTCATCATATGTTAGTGAATGATGCAACTATGCATTAAAACAGTATTTTCATATTTTTGAATTTTTCTCAAAATCTATGGGTTAACCCCTACTTAATATATTGAATTTTTCGTAAATGATTTATATAGTGAAGTCTATGATCTTTAGTGTTGTTTCAAAATTTCTAAACACATTCTACATTTTAAGTAATGTATGGGTTAACCCCGTAAGAATATATTGATTTTTTCGGTAAATGCTCTATATACTAAAGCCAATGACCTTTAGAGTTGTTTCAAAATTTCTAAACACATTCTACATTTGTATTAATGTATATTAAACTCTCTTTCATGGTACATGGGCATCGTTTAAATATTTTGTCAGGTAATTTAGTAAAATTCATAATACTCCCTAAATTGATGGACTAACCACTATAAAATTGCTATTATCTAGAAAATCGGAGACACCAAAGGTTCCAAACTTCTTTGACCTTCATTATATGTTAGTGAAGGATGCAACTATGCATTAGTATATAATTTTCATATTTTTGAATTTTTCTCAAAATCTACAAATATATTGATTTTTTCGGTAAATGCTCTAATACTAAAGCCTATGATCTTCGGTGTTTTTTCAAAATTTCTAAACACATTCTACATTTGTATTAATGTATATTTAACTCTCTTTCATGGCACAAGGGCATCGTTTTCATTTTTGTCAATTAATTTAGTAAAACTTCATAATACTCCCTAAATTGGTGGACGAACCACTATAAAATCGCTATTTTCTAGGGAAAAAGAGACAATAAAAGTTCCAAACCTCTTTGACCTTCATCATATGTTAGTGAATGATGCAACTATGCATTAAAACAGTATTTTCATATTTTTTGAATTTTTCTCAAAATCTATGGGTTAACCCCCCCTACGAATATATTGAATTTTTCGGTAAATGCTTTATATACTGAAGCCTATGATCTTTAGTGTTGTTTTAAAATTTCTAAACATATTCTACATTTGTAGTAATGTATATTAAACTCTCTTCCATGGTACATGGGCATCGTTTTAATATTTTGTCAATTAATTTAGTAAAATTCATAATACTCCCTAAATTAGTGGACGAACCACTATAAAATCGCTGTTTTCTAGGGAAACAGAGACAACAAAGGTTCCAAACTTCTTTGAACTGCATCATATGTTAGTGAATGATGCAACTATGCATTAAAACAGAATTTTCATATTTTTGAATTTTTCTCAAAATCTATGGGTTAACAACCCCTACGCATATATTGATTTTTTCGGTAAATGCTCTGATACTGAAGCATATGATCTTTGCTGTTGTTTAGAAATTTCTAAACACATTCAACATTTGTATTAATGTATATTAAACTCTCTTTCATGGCACAAGGGCATCGTTTTAATTTTTTGTCAATTAGTTTAGTAAAACTTCATAATACTCCCTAAATTGGTGGACTAACCACTATAAAATCGCTATTTTCTAGGGAAACAGAGACAATAAAAGTTCCAAACCTCCTTGATCTTCATCATATGTTAGTGAAGGATACAACTATGCATTAAAACAGTATTTTCATATTTTTGAATTTTTCTCAAAATCTATGGGTTAACCCCCGTACGAATATATTGAATTTTTCTGTAAATGTTCTATATACTGAAGCCAATGATCTTTAGTGTTGTTTCAAAATTTCTAAACATATTCTACATTTGTATTAATGTATATTAAACTCTCTTTCATGGTACATGGGCATCGTTTTAATATTTTGTCAATTAATTTAGTAAAATTCATAATACTCCCTAAATTGGTGGACTAACCACTATAAAATCGCTATTATCTGGAAAATCGGAGACAACAAAGGTTCCAAACTTCTTTGACCTTCATCATATGTTAGTGAAGGATGCAACTATGCATTAAAACAGAATTTTCATATTTTTGAATTTTTTCAAAATCTATGGGTTAACAACCCCACGATATATTGATTTTTCGTAAATGCTCGATACTGAAGCATATGATCTTTGCTGTTGTTTAGAAATTTCTAAACACATTCAACATTTGTATTAATGTATATTAAACTCTCTTTCATGGCACAAGGGCATCGCTTTTAATTTTTGTCAATTAGTTTAGTAAAACTTCATAATACTCCCTAAATTGGTGGACTAACCACTATAAAATCGCTATTTTCTAGGGAAACAGAGACAATAAAAGTTCCAAACCTCCTTGATCTTCATCATATGTTAGTGAAGGATACAACTATGCATTAAAACAGTATTTTCATATTTTTGAATTTTTCTCAAAATCTATGGGTTAACCCCCGTACGAATATATTGAATTTTTCTGTAAATGTTCTATATACTGAAGCCAATGATCTTTAGTGTTGTTTCAAAATTTCTAAACATATTCTACATTTGTATTAATGTATATTAAACTCTCTTTCATGGTACATGGGCATCGTTTTAATATTTTGTCAATTAATTTAGTAAAATTCATAATACTCCCTAAATTGGTGGACTAACCACTATAAAATCGCTATTATCTGGAAAATCGGAGACAACAAAGGTTCCAAACTTCTTTGACCTTCATCATATGTTAGTGAAGGATGCAACTATGCATTAAAATTGAATTTTAATATTTTTGATTTTTTTTCAAAATCTATGGGTTTAACCCCTACGAATATATTGATTTTTTCGGTAAATGCTCTAATACTGAAGCCTATGATCTTTGTTGTTGTTTTGAAATTTCTAAACACATTCTATATTTTTATTAATGTATATTAAACTCTATTTCATGGCACAAGGGCCTCTTTTTAATTTTTTCTCAATTAGTTTAGTAAAACTTCATAATACTCCCTAAATTGGTGGATTAACCACTATAAAATCGGAGACAACAAAGGTTCCAAACTTCTTTGACCTTCATCATATGTTAGTGAAGGATGCAACTATGCATTAAAACAGAATTTTCATATTTTTGAGTTTTTCTCAAAATCTATGATCTTTGGTGTTGTTTTAAAATTTCTAAACACATTCTACATTTGTATTAATGTATATTAAACTCTCTTTCATGGCACAAGGGCATCGTTTTAATTTTTTGTCAATTAATTTAGTAAAACTTCATAATACTCCCTAAATTGGTGGATTAACCACTATAAAATCGGAGACAACAAAGGTTCTAAACTTCTTTGACCTTTATCATATGTTAGTGAATGATGCAACTATGTATTAAAACAGAATTTTCATATTTTTGAATTTTTCTCAAAATCTATGGGTTAACCGCTACGAATATATTGATTTTTTCGGTAAATGCTCTAATACTGAAGCCTATGATCTTTGGTGCTGTTTTAAAATTTCTAAACACATTCTACATTTGTATTAATGTATATTAAACTCTCTTTCATGGCACAAGGGCATCGTTTTAGTTTTTTGTCAATTAATTTAGTAAAACTTCATAATACTCCCTAAATTGGTGGACTAACCACTATAAAATCGGAGACAACAAAGGTTCCAAACTTCTTTGACCTTCATCATATGTTAGTGAAAGATGCAACTATGCATTAAAACAGAATTTTCATATTGTTGAATTTTTCTCAAAATCTATGGGTAAACCCTACGAATATATTTATTTTTTCGGTAAATGCTCTAATACTAAAGCCTATGATCTTTGGTGTTGTTTTAAAATTTCTAAACACATTCTACATTTGTATTAATGTATATTAAACTCTCTTTCACGGTAAAAGGGCATCGTTTTAATGTTTTGTCAATTAATTTAGTAAAACTTCATAATACACCCTAAATTGGTGGACGAACCACTATAAAATCGCAATTTTTCTAGGGAAACAGAGACAATAAAAGTTCCAAACCTCATTGACCTTCATCATATGTTAGTGAAGGAGGCAACTATGCATTAAAACAGTATTCTCATATTTTTGAATTTTTCTCAAAATCTATGGGTTAAACCCTACGAATATATTGAAATTTTCGGTAAATGCTCTATATACTAAAGCCAATTATCTTTAGAGTTGTTTCAATATTTCTAAACACATTCTACATTTGTATTAATGTATATTAAACTCTATTTCATGGTACATGGGCATCGTTTAAATATTTTGTCAGTTAATTTAGTAAAATTCATAATACTCCCTAAATTGGTGGACTAACCACTATAAAATCGCTATTATCTAGAAAATCGGTGACAACAAAGGTTCTAAACTTCTTTGACCTTCATCATATGTTAGTGAAGGATGCAACTATGCATTAAAATAGAATTTTCATATTTTTGAATTTTTCTCAAAATCTATGGGTTAACCCATACAAATATATTGATTTTTTCGGTAAATGCTCTAATACTGAAGCCTATGATATTTTGTGTTGTTTTAAAATTTCTAAACACATTCTACATTTGTATTAATGTATATTAAACTCTCTTTCATGGCACAAGGGCATCGTTTTATTTTTTTGTCAATTAATTTAGTAAAACTTCATAATACTCCCAAAATTGGTGGACTAACCACTATAAAATCGGAGACAACAAAGGTTCCAAACTTCTTTGACCTTCATCATATGTTAGTGAAAGATGCAACTATCCATTAAAACAGAATTTTCTAATTTTTGAATTTTTTTAAAGTCTATGGGTAAATGCTTTAATACTGAAGCCTATGATCTTTAGTGTTGTTTCAAAATCTCTAAATACATTCTAGATTTGTATTAATGTATATTAAACTCTCCTTCATGGTACATGGGCATTGTTTTATTATTTTGTCAATTAATTTAGTAAAATTCATATTACTCCCTAAATTGGTGGACTAACCACTATAAAATCGCTATTATCTAGAAAATCGGAGACCACAAAGGTTCCAAACTTCTTTGAACTTCATAATATGTTAGTGAAGGATGCAATTATGCATTAAAATAGAATTTTCACATTTTTGAACTTTTCTCATAATCTATGGGTTAACCCATACGAATATATTGATTTTTTCGGTAAATGTTCTAATACTGAAACCTATGCTCTTTGGTGTTGTTTTACAATTTCTAAACACATTCTACATTTGTATTAATGTATATTAAACTCTCTTTCATGGCACAAGGGCATCGTTTTAATTTTTTGTCAATTAATTTAGTAAAACTTCATAATACTCCCTAAATTGGTGGACTCACTATAAAATCGGAGACAACAAAGGTTCCAAACTTCTTTGACCTTCATCATATGTTAGTGAAGGAAGCAACTATGCATTAAAACAGAATTTTCAAATTTTCAAATTTTTCTCAAAATCTATGGGTTACCCTAAGAATATATTGATTTTTTCGGTAAATGCTCTAATACTGAAGCCTATGATCTTTGGTGCTGTTTTAACATTTCTAAACACATTCTACATTTGTATTAATGTATATTAAACTCTCTTTCATGGCACAAGGGCATCGTTTTAGTTTTTTGTCAATTAATTTAGTAAAACTTCATAATACTCCCTAAATTGGTGGACTAACCACTATAAAATCTGAGACAGCAAAGGTTCCAAACTTCTTTGACCTTCATCATATGTTAGTGAAGGATGCAACTATGCATTAAAACAAAATTTTCATATTTTTTAATTTTTCTCAAAATCTATGGGTAAACCCCTACGAATATATTGATTTTTTCGGTAAATGCTCTAATACTGAAGCCTATGATCTTTGGTGTTGTTTTAAAATTTCTAAACACATTCTACATTTGTATTAATGTATATTAAACTCTCTTTCATGGCACAAAGGCATCGCTTTTAATTTTTGTCAATTAATTTAGTAAAACCTCATAATACTTCCTAAATTGGTTGACTAACCACTATAAAATCGAGACAACAAAGGTTCCAAACTTCTTTAATCTTCATCATATGATAGTAAATGATGCAACTATGCATTAAAACAGAATTTTCGTATTTTTTAATTTTTCTCAAAATCTATGGGTTAACCCTACGAATATATTGATTTTTTCGGTAAATGCTCTAATACTGAAGCCTATGATCTTTGGTGTTTATTTAAAATTTCTAAACACATTCTACATTTGTATTAATGTATATTAAACTCTCTTTCATGGCACAAAGGCATCGCTTTTAATTTTTGTCAATTAATTTAGTAAAACCTCATAATACTTCCTAAATTGGTTGACTAACCACTATAAAATCGAGACAACAAAGGTTCCAAACTTCTTTAATCTTCATCATATGATAGTAAATGATGCAACTATGCATTAAAACAGAATTTTCAGATTTTTAATTTTTCTCAAAATCTATGGGTTAACCCTACGAATATATTGATTTTTTCGGTAAATGCTCTAATACTGAAGCCTATGATCTTTGGTGTTTATTTAAAATTTCTAAACACATTCGACATTTGTATTAATGTATATTAAACTCTCTTTCATGGCACAAGGGCATCGCTTTTATTTTTTGTCAATTAATTTAGTAAAACTTCATAATACTCCCAAAATTGGTGGACTAACCACTATAAAATCGGAGTCAACAAAGGTTCCAAACTTCTTTGACCTTCATCATATGTTAGTAAGGATGCAACTATGCATTAAAACAGAATTTTCATATTTTTGAATTTTTCTCAAAATCTATGGGTTAACCGCTACGAATATATTGATTTTTCAGAATGCTCTAATACTGAAGCCTATGATCTTTGGTGCTGTTTTAAAATTTCTAAACACATTCTACATTTGTATTAATGTATATTAAACTCTCTTTCATGGCACAAGGGCATCGCTTTTAGTTTTTGTCAATTAATTTAGTAAAACTTCATAATACTCCCTAAATTGGTGGACTAACCACTATAAAATCGAGACAACAAAGGTTCCAAACTTCTTTGACCTTCATCATATGTTAGTGAAAGATGCAACTATGCATTAAAACAGAATTTTCATATTTTTGAATTTTTCTCAAAATCTATGGGTAAACCCTACTAATATATTGATTTTTCAGAAATGCTCTAATACTGAAGCCTATGATCTTTGGTGCTGTTTTAACATTTCTAAACACATTCTACATTTGTATTAATGTATATTAAACTCTCTTTCATGGCACAAGGGCATCGTTTTAGTTTTTTGTCAATTAATTTAGTAAAACTTCATAATACTCCCTAAATTGGTGGACTAACCACTATAAAATCTGAGACAGCAAAGGTTCCAAACTTCTTTGACCTTCATCATATGTTAGTGAAGGATGCAACTATGCATTAAAACAAAATTTTCATATTTTTTAATTTTTCTCAAAATCTATGGGTAAACCCTACTTAATATATTGATTTTTTCGGTAAATGCTCTAATACTGAAGCCTATGATCTTTGGTGTTGTTTTAAAATTTCTAAACACATTCTACATTTGTATTAATGTATATTAAACTCTCTTTCATGGCACAAAGGCATCGTTTTAATTTTTTGTCAATTAATTTAGTAAAACCTCATAATACTTCCTAAATTGGTTGACTAACCACTATAAAAAGATCGGAGACAACAAAGGTTCCAAACTTCTTTAATCTTCATCATATGATAGTAAATGATGCAACTATGCATTAAAACAGAATTTTCGTATTTTTTAATTTTTCTCAAAATCTATGGGTTAACCCTACTGAATATATTGATTTTTCAGAAATGCTCTAATACTGAAGCCTATGATCTTTGGTGTTTATTTAAAATTTCTAAACACATTCGACATTTGTATTAATGTATATTAAACTCTCTTTCATGGCACAAGGGCATCGTTTTATTTTTGTCAATTAATTTAGTAAAACTTCATAATACTCCCAAAATTGGTGGACTAACCACTATAAAATCGAGTCAACAAAGGTTCCAAACCTCTTTGACCTTCATCATATGTTAGTAAGGATGCAACTATGCATTAAAACAGAATTTTCATATTTTTGAATTTTTCTCAAAATCTATGGGTTAACCGCTACTTAATATATTGATTTTTCAGAAATGCTCTAATACTGAAGCCTATGATCTTTGGTGTTGTTTTAAAATTTTTAAACACATTCTACATTTGTATTAATGTATATTAAACTCTCTTTCATGGCACAAGGGCATCGTTTTAGTTTTTTGTCAATTAATTTAGTAAAACTTCATAATACTCCCTAAATTGGTGGACTAACCACTATAAAATCGGAGACAACAAAGGTTCCAAACTTCTTTGACCTTCATCATATGTTAGTGAAAGATGCAACTATGCATTAAAACAGAATTTTCATATTGTTGAATTTTTCTCAAAATCTATGGGTAAACCCTACGAATATATTTATTTTTTCGGTAAATGCTCTAATACTAAAGCCTATGATCTTTGGTGTTGTTTTAAAATTTCTAAACACATTCTACATTTGTATTAATGTATATTAAACTCTCTTTCATGGCACAAGGGCATCGTTTTATTTTTTGTCAATTAATTTAGTAAAACTTCATAATACTCCCAAAATTGGTGGACTAACCACTATAAAATCGAGTCAACAAAGGTTCCAAACTTTGACCTTCATCATATGTTAGTAAGGATGCAACTATGCATTAAAACAGAATTTTCATATTTTTGAAATTTTCAAAATCTATGGGTAAACCCTACGAATATATTTATTTTTTCGGTAAATGCTCTAATACTGAAGCCTATGATCTTTGGTGTTGTTTTAAAATTTCTAAACACATTCTACATTTGTATTAATGTATATTAAACTCTCTTTCATGGCACAAGGGCATCGTTTTATTTTTTGTCAATTAATTTAGTAAAACTTCATAATACTCCCAAAATTGGTGGACTAACCACTATAAAATCGGAGTCAACAAAGGTTCCAAACTTCTTTGACCTTCATCATATGTTAGTAAGGATGCAACTATGCATTAAAACAGAATTTTCATATTTTTGAAATTTTCTCAAAATCTATGGGTTAACCGCTACGAATATATTGATTTTTTTCGGTAAATGCTCTAATACTGAAGCCTATGATCTTTGGTGTTGTTTTGAAATTTCTAAACACATTCTACATTTGTATTAATGTATATTAAACTCTCTTTCATGGCACAAGGGCATCGTTTTAATTTTTTTGTCAATTAATTTAGTAAAACTTCATAATACTCCCTAATTTGATGGACTAACCACTATAAAATCGGAGACAACAAAGGTTCCAAACTTCTTTGACCTTCATCATATGTTAGTGAAGGATGCAACTATGCATTAAAACAGAATTTTCATATTGTTGAATTTTTCTCAAAATCTATGGGTAAACCCCTACGAATATATTGATTTTTCGGTAAATGCTCTAATACTGAAGCCTATGATCTTTGGTGTTGTTTTAAAATTTTTAAACACATTCTACATTTGTATTAATGTATATTAAACTCTCTTTCATGGCACAAAGGCATCGTTTTAATTTTTTGTCAATTAATTTAGTAAAACCTCATAATACTTCCTAAATTGGTTGACTAACCACTATAAAAAGATCGGAGACAACAAAGGTTCCAAACTTCTTTAATCTTCATCACATGATAGTAAATGATGCAACTATGCATTAAAACAGAATTTTCGTATTTTTTAATTTTTCTCAAAATCTATGGGTTAACCCTACGAATATATTGATTTTTTCGGTAAATGCTCTAATACTGAAGCCTATGATCTTTGGTGTTTATTTAAAATTTCTAAACACATTCGACATTTGTATTAATGTATATTAAACTCTCTTTCATGGCACAAGGGCATCGTTTTATTTTTTGTCAATTAATTTAGTAAAACTTCATAATACTCCCAAAATTGGTGGACTAACCACTATAAAATCGGAATCAACAAAGGTTCCAAACTTCTTTGACCTTCATCATATGTTAGTAAGGATGCAACTATGCATTAAAACAGAATTTTCATATTTTTGAATTTTTCTCAAAATCTATGGGTTAACCGCTACGAATATATTGATTTTTTCGGTAAATGCTCTAATACTGAAGCCTATGATCTTTGGTTCTGTTTTAAAATTTCTAAACACATTCTACATTTGTATTAATGTATATTAAACTCTCTTTCATGGCACAAGGGCATCGTTTTAGTTTTTTGTCAATTAATTTAGTAAAACTTCATAATACTCCCTAAATTGGTGGACTAACCACTATAAAATCGGAGACAACAAAGGTTCCAAACTTCTTTGACCTTCATCATATGTTAGTGAAAGATGCAACTATGCATTAAAACAGAATTTTCATATTGTTGAATTTTTCTCAAAATCTATGGGTAAACCCTACTTAATATATTGATTTTTCTAAATGCTCTAATACTAAAGCCTATGATCTTTGGTGTTGTTTTAAAATTTCTAAACACATTCTACATTTGTATTAATGTATATTAAACTCTCTTTCATGGCACAAGGGCATCGCTTTTATTTTTGTCAATTAATTTAGTAAAACTTCATAATACTCCCAAAATTGGTGGACTAACCACTATAAAATCGGAGTCAACAAAGGTTCCAAACTTCTTTGACCTTCATCATATGTTAGTAAGGATGCAACTATGCATTAAAACAGAATTTTCATATTTTTGAATTTTTCTCAAAATCTATGGGTTAACCGCTACGAATATATTGATTTTTTCGGTAAATGCTCTAATACTGAAGCCTATGATCTTTGGTTCTGTTTTAAAATTTCTAAACACATTCTACATTTGTATTAATGTATATTAAACTCTCTTTCATGGCACAAAGGCATCGTTTTAATTTTTGTCAATTAATTTAGTAAAACTTCATAATACTCCCTAAATTGGTGGACTAACCACTATAAAATCGGAGACAACAAAGGTTCCAAACTTCTTTGACCTTCATCATATGTTAGTGAAAGATGCAACTATGCATTAAAACAGAATTTTCATATTGTTGAATTTTTCTCAAAATCTATGGGTAAACCCTACGAATATATTTATTTTTTCGGTAAATGCTCTAATACTAAAGCCTATGATCTTTGGTGTTGTTTTAAAATTTCTAAACACATTCTACATTTGTATTAATGTATATTAAACTCTCTTTCATGGCACAAGGGCATCGCTTTTATTTTTGTCAATTAATTTAGTAAAACTTCATAATACTCCCAAAATTGGTGGACTAACCACTATAAAATCGGAGTCAACAAAGGTTCCAAACTTCTTTGACCTTCATCATATGTTAGTAAGGATGCAACTATGCATTAAAACAGAATTTTCATATTTTTGAAATTTTCTCAAAATCTATGGGTAAACCCCTACTTAATATATTGATTTTTTCGTAAATGCTCTAATACTGAAGCCTATGATCTTTGGTGTTGTTTTGAAATTTCTAAACACATTCTACATTTGTATTAATGTATATTAAACTCTCTTTCATGGCACAAGGGCATCGCTTTTAATTTTTGTCAATTAATTTAGTAAAACTTCATAATACTCCCTAATTTGATGGACTAACCACTATAAAATCGGAGACAACAAAGGTTCCAAACTTCTTTGACCTTCATCATATGTTAGTGAAGGATGCAACTATGCATTAAAACAGAATTTTCATATTGTTGAATTTTTCTCAAAATCTATGGGTAAACCCCTACGAATATATTGATTTTTTGGTAAATGCTCTAATACTGAAGCCTATGATCTTTGGTGTTGTTTTAAAATTTCTAAACACATTCTACATTTGTATTAATGTATATTAAACTCTCTTTCATGGCACAAAGGCATCGTTTTAATTTTTTGTCAATTAATTTAGTAAAACTTCATAATACTCCCTAAATTGATGGACTAACCACTATAAAAGATCGGAGACAACAAAGGTTCCAAACTTCTTTAATCTTCATCATATGATAGTAAATGATGCAACTATGCATTAAAACAGAATTTTCGTATTTTTTAATTTTTCTCAAAATCTATGGGTTAACCCTACGAATATATTGATTTTTTCGGTAAATGCTCTAATACTGAAGCCTATGATCTTTGGTGTTTATTTAAAATTTCTAAACACATTCGACATTTGTATTAATGTATATTAAACTCTCTTTCATGGCACAAGGGCATCGTTTTATTTTTTGTCAATTAATTTAGTAAAACTTCATAATACTCCCAAAATTGGTGGACTAACCACTATAAAATCGGAGTCAACAAAGGTTCCAAACTTCTTTGACCTTCATCATATGTTAGTAAGGATGCAACTATGCATTAAAACAGAATTTTCATATTTTTGAATTTTTCTCAAAATCTATGGGTTAACCGCTATGAATATATTGATTTTTTCGGTAAATGCTCTAATACTGAAGCCTATGATCTTTGGTGCTGTTTTAAAATTTCTAAACACATTCTACATTTGTATTAATGTATATTAAACTCTCTTTCATGGCACAAGGGCATCGTTTTAGTTTTTTGTCAATTAATTTAGTAAAACTTCATAATACTCCCTAAATTGGTGGACTAACCACTATAAAATCGGAGACAACAAAGGTTCCTAACTTCTTTGACCTTCATCATATGTTAGTGAAGGATGCAACTATGCATTAAAACAAAATTTTCATATTGTTGAATTTTTCTCAAAATCTATGGGTAAACCCCTACGAATATATTGATTTTTCCGGTAAATGCTCTAATACTGAAGCCTATGATCTTTGGTGTTGTTTTAAAATTTCTAAACACATTCTACATTTGTATTAATGTATATTAAACTCTCTTTCATGGCACAAGGGCATCGTTTTAATTTTTTGTCAATTAATTTAGTAAAACTTCATAATACTCCCTAAATCGGTGGACTAACCACTATAAAATCGGAGACAACAAAGGTTCCAAACTTCTTTGACCTTCATCATATGTTAGTGAAGGATGCAACTATGCATTAAAACAGAATTTTCATATTTTTGAATTTTTCTCAAAATCTATGGGTTAACCCCCCTACGAATATATTGATTTTTAGGTAAATGCTCTATATACTAATATATTGAATTTTTCTCAAAATCTATGGGTTAACCCTACGAATATATTGATTTTTAGGTAAATGCTCTAATACTGAAGCCTATGATCTTTAGTGTTGTTTTAAAATTTCTAAACACATTCTACATTGTATTAATGTATATTAAACTCTTTTTCATGGCACAAGGGCATCGTTTTAATTTTTTGTCAATTAATTTAGTAAAACTTCATAATACTCTCTAAATTGGTGGAGTAACCACTATAAAATCGCTATTATCTAGAAAATCGGAGACAACAAAGGTTACAAACTTCTTTGACCTTCATCAAATGCTAGTGAAGGATGCAACTATGCATTAAAATAGAATTTTCATATTTTTGAATTTTTCTCAAAATCTATGGGTAAACAAACCCCTACGAATATATTGATTTTTTCGTAAATGCTCTAATACTGAAGCCCATGATCTTTGGTGTTGTTTTAAAATTTCTAAACACATTCTACATTGTATTAATGTATATTAAACTCTCTTTCATGGCACAAGGGCATCGCTTTTAATTTTTTGTAAATTAATTTAGTAAAACTTCATATTACTCCCTAAATTGGTGGACTAACCACTATAAAATCGGAGACAACAAAGGTTCCAAACTTCATTGACCTTCATCATATGTTAGTGAAGGATGCAACTATGCATTAAAACAGAATTTTCATATTTTTAATTTTTCTCAAAATCTATGGGTTAACCCTACGAATATATTGATTTTTTCTAAATGCTCTAATACTGAAGCCTATGATCTTTGGTGTTGTTTTAAAATTTCTAAACACATTCTACATTTGTATTAATGTATATTAAACTCTCTTTCATGGCACAAAGGCATCGTTTTATTTTTTGTCAATTAATTTAGTAAAACTTCATAATAATCCCAAAATTGGTGGACTAACCACTATAAAATCGGAGTCAACAAAGGTTCCAAACTTCTTTGATCTTCATCATATGATAGTAAAAGATGCAACTATGCATTAAAACAGAATTTTCATATTTTTTAATTTTTCTCAAAATCTATGGGTTAACCGCTACGAATATATTGATTTTTTTCGGTAAATGCTCTAATACTGAAGCCAATGATCTTTGGTGTTGTTTTAAAATTTCTAAACACATTCTACATTTGTTTTAAGGTATATTAAACTCTCTTTCATGGCACAAGGGCATCGTCTTAATTTTTTGTCAATTAATTTAGTAAAACTTCATAATACTCCCTAAATTGATGGACTAACCACTATAAAATCGGAGACAACAAAGGTTCCAAACTTCTTTGACCTTCATCATATGTTAGTGAAGGATGCAACTATGCATTAAACAAATCAATACAGAGTATATCTGTATAAACATCCAAGACATCACCGTCAAGAAACCCTCATGAGACAAGCATGGGACCCACCTGGAGACTTTGAAGCAATACGACAAAGGTCTCCATCAGCCAACCAAGACTCGACACGTAGCAAGCCGAGTGTCGGCACAATCAGAAGACAACACGTAGCAAGCCGAGTGTCGGCACAATAAGAAGACGACACGTGGCAACCAATCAATACGCAAACTTCGCCTATAAAAGGAACCCATGAGGAAGAACGAAGACACGGGCAATTTTCGCCAAGCTCTTTCTCACTCTAAAAACGCTCTCCCTTCTCTCTAAAAATCCTGTAAAATTTAAGTTCTATCTGCAATTCTGTAATCAAAGATTGTATCATCAAGATCAATAAAAGTAAGTATTAATCATAATCTTGTCGTAATAAGTTTGTCAATCTAGTAAACATATATAAATCAAAATAAAATAAGAACTTTGTAAACAAATCAATACAGAGAAAGTAATTAAAAACTGGTATCAGATGCTAAAACGATGCAAACTGGTCTAAAGAATTCGACCATCAAGATATCTGACTTTAATCTGTTTTAAACACATTAAAACGACCTCACCGTCTAAGTAAAACTCTGTCACTGTAGGTGTTCCAGGCAGCAAGTCCGAAGAAGGCAGTAAGACCGTTGGCAAGCCGGCAGTTGAGTCAATTAAACGGTTAGTAAAATTTTATGAGTTTAAAACGGATTAAAATCATGGCATCTTCGATTAGAAAATTCTTTAAACCAAGAACCGCCAACCTCAGCTGCCTTATTCAACTGTAAATTCTAGAGAAATAATGACTAAAATAACGACCTTTAATCAAGAAATTTCAAAGAATCAATTACATATTAATCCTGAAAATATATATCAAATAGGAACGTTTGATTTTAAAACGGCATATTCAATAAAAGAACATGAACAAACTCTATCTTTACAAAACGAGTTTGAAGAAATTAAATTATTATCCTCACTAGCTTTAGAAAGATATAAACAAAAGGGATTCAACTACATCCATTTCGGATTAATTCAAGTAGCCATAAAACCATTATCGAGAACAGGAATTGATTCACCTATCCTCATGTTATTAAGAGACAAGACTTTATTAAAATTAAGATTCGCTCCTTGGAGCAGTCCAATCAAATCTATGCAACGGAGCTGTATATTTTAATTGCGCTCTAATTTTCAAGTTAGTCTACGACCCAACTATACTCAACACTCTGACCTTAAATGTTCATTTACCTGAAATTAAATTTCAAAACGAAAGACATGGATACTTACTACTCTATGGAGTATATTTTAAACAATCAATTTCAGAATTCAACCCAAGATGTTTACTACAAGATAATAAAGGTGAAACAACAATTTTGGCCGTTCATAGCAAGGACACTCCAACGGCTACATACACACCTAAACAACTAAACTGGGATGAGATAACTATACGGATCAATGGAAAATTGAAATTACGAACCTCCCAGAAATATTGAACAAAAAATATATCAAAAATAATTGAACAAAGAGATGGAAAAATATTATTACAATTTGGATCTTATAGAGATCCGCTACCACCTAGAATAAGTCCATACCATTCAAGTATTTCTTTTCTGAATATCGCACTGGTCAATCCAGTACAAACTCAGAAACAGAAAGCGTAAATCAAAATGTTAGACAAGAAGAACCAATTAAATTCAAAGCTCCAATAGCCGAGCCTCATCAAGATATGTATCCAACTTCACCAACTTTATCAGACTTTAAATCAATAAATGTTATAACCAAAACATACGAAATAAATAAACAATACATAAAAGAAGAATTCTATTCAAAACAAAACGAGGAAAGAAGGAAATGGTATTTTAATACCTTTCCTAAAGAAGAAACTATATTATATCGAGAAAATTGGTATAATTTTATGAAATCCAAAGAAACGGACATTCCATTTTTCAAATGGTTTGAAGATTATGCATACACCAATAAAATAAATTATCCATTCAAATCAATTAATGTAAATTCAACATTAAGCCAAGTTTGGGAACAAACGGATGGGAACAAAATTAGATCTATCCATCCACCTCTGAAAGATATAAAAATAAATACTGCAAATAGACAAGTTATTGCAACCCCGTTCAAAACCGGAGCTAATAAAGATGATAAAGATCCAATTCATATGCAAGATATAAAATCAATATATCAACAAAACAATTATCAAAGCCAAATATTATACACAATATCTAGACAAATAAATGAAATAGATATAAAAATAAATAATAACGAGACTAATAGACAAGAACAACATCCCTTTTCATCCATAACTCCACCAATATTTAAACCAATAAATATGCAAGTAAAATTGCCAGATAACCCTATTTTAACATCAATCGCATCCAGACTAGACAAATTAGACAGAGGCAAAAATATAAACATTATAGATGAGGATGAAAACGCGTCAGATTCGGATATAATATCCGAAGACGAACCAATAATCAATCGAATAAAAAATAAATCAACAAAACCATATTATAAGAGACATACTCCACCAGATTTGTTATTTGAAGAACACCATAAATATTCCACAAATATGTATTCCGGAGAAGGAATATATGAATGGAATATTGATGGAAGATCAGAATACGAAATAATGAATTTATTACAAGAAATGGGAATGGCCGCTATGGCCTATAAAGCAAAAGGAAATGATGATAAGCAAGCATGCGTATTACTAATAGTAGGATTCAACGGAGCATTAAGATACTGGTGGGACAATTCACTAGATAATGTTACCCATGAATCGATTATCAATCATACTGAAACAAGAACGGTAGAAAATACTGAAGGAGAAATAGAACAAGTAGAAACACAAAACGCAGTAGAAGTATTAATTCATACTATAACCATGCACTTTATAGGAAATCCAAAAGAAGAACTAGAAAGTAAAAAAATAATCTTAACCAATTTAAGATGTCCGACATTAGGAGATTTTAAATGGTATAAAGATGTATTTGTAACAAACATATTTCAAAGAAATGATTGTACTCAAGCCTTTTGGAAAGAAAGATTTATAGCAGGATTACCAACATATTTCTAGAAAGAGTAATGAACAAATTAAAAGAATATTCAGGAGGACAGCCAATCCCCTGGAATTCAATAACTTATGGACAATTATTCGCATTTATCAAAAAAGAAGGATTAGCAATATGCCAAGACCATAAAGATAAAAAGAGAAATGAAAAATTTCAATTTAAAACAAATATGGGATCATTTTGTGAACAATATGGATATAATCAACTCAATCCCCCATCAAGAAATAAAAGAATTAAATATAAAAATAATCAAGGAAAATTTAGAAGACATTATCAAAAATATAATAATCAAAACAAAAAATTTAATAAAAAATCTAATGATCAATATTATTCAAAAAACAGAAAATCTTATAAACCTAACGATAAACAAAAAATTGTATGCTGGAATTGTAAAAGGCCAGGACATAAGTCCTCAGAATGCAAAATGAAAAGAAAAATTAATGAAATATTTCAGGACCAACCTGATATCCAACAAAAATTAATGAAATTATTAATATCAGAATCAGAATCATCCAACGAATCAAGTAACGAAACCTCAGAAAATGAGATAGACAATATAAGCAATTCTTCAGAAGAACCGCCAGAATTATCTGACAACCTATGCAACTGCAAATTAATTAATGTCATTACAAAGGATAACGATAAACAATTCTTATTGGAAATAATCGATAAAATAGACAACCCTGATATTAAAAGAGATTATTTAATAAGACTAAAAGAAATAATTAGTAGAGAAAACGAATTATTAACCCCAGATACCTTTAGTTTAAACAAAATATTCGAAAAATATCCAACCCAAAGTTTGTTTAGACAAGTAACAACAGGAGAATTACAAACCGAGGTTAAACAAATAAAAAGTCAAATAAAGGAATTACAAATAATAGCCAACCGACAAGAATTGAGCCAATTCCATATGGATGCGAGACTAGCAATAATAGAAAATAATTACAATAAACCAAACGGCGCTAATAAAACTGACCCATCCACAAGTAATCAAAATACGTCTTTAGACAAACTAAAGGGAATAGTAATAAGCGAACCAAATGAAGATGAAACAGAATATATACAAATGATTAACAAAATAAATTACCAAAAATGGTATACAAAAATAACTTTACATATTGGTAATAACTTCAAAATAAATGTAATAGCTTTAATGGACACAGGAGCAGATTATAACTGCATCCGAGAAGGAATTATACCAACTAAATATTATGAAAAAACAACTGAACGATTAAGTGGAGCAAACGGCACCAACTTAAAGGTTCAGTATAAATTACCAAGCGCTAAAATATGTAATCAAGGCTATTGTTTTAAAAATCAATTTATAATGGTTAAAAATTTATCACAAGAATTAATTCTTGGAACCCCATTTTTTACGCAAATATATCCATTCAAAGTAAATGAGATAGGAGTAACAACGAAAATAATGGGAACCAAATTAACATTCGAATTTTTATCACCTATGAAAACAAAAGAAATATTAAACCTACAACAAAATACAATAGGAAAAACAATCAATTTAATCAAAAATAAACAAAATCATATTCAATACCTACAAGAAGAAATAACATACAAAAAAATAGAGGAACAACTCAAAACGCCATACACAATAAGTAAAATAAAAGAAATAGAAAATAACTTGATAAAACAAGTATGCTCTGAGCTACCGAATGCCTTTTGGCAAAGAAAACAACATATGGTAGAACTACCGTATATAAAAGAATTTAACGAAAGAAATATACCAACAAAAGCAAGACCTATTCAGATGAATAAAGATTTATTAGAAACCTGTAAAAAGGAAATAAAAGAGTTATTAGATAAAAAATTGATAAGGCCTTCCAAATCCCCTTGGAGTTGCGCAGCCTTTTACGTAAACAACCAAGCAGAGATAGAACGTGGAGTACCACGACTAGTAATCAATTATAAACCACTAAACGATGTACTACAATGGATAAGATATCCAATACCCAATAAAAGAGATTTATTAAAAAGATTATATAATGCAAAAATCTATTCAAAATTCGATATGAAAAGTGGATTCTGGCAAATCCAAATTTCAGAAAAGGATAAATATAAAACAGCATTCACTGTACCCTTTGGACATTACGAATGGAACGTAATGCCATTCGGTCTTAAAAATGCACCAAGTGAATTCCAAAACATAATGAATAACATATTCAATGATTATTCTAAATTCACAATAGTATATATAGATGATGTTCTAGTATATTCAACATCAATAGATCAACACATAAGTCATATTAACACATTCCTTAATATAATCAAGAAACATGGATTAGTTGTATCTGCTAAGAAAATGTCATTATTCCAAACAAAAATACGATTTCTAGGACATACTATATACCAAGGAACTATCACACCAATAGCAAGATCAATTGAATTTGCAAATAAATTCCTGACTAATTAAGAGATAAAACTCAATTACAAAGATTTTTAGGATGTCTAAACTACGTTTCAGACTTCCTACCAGATCCAAGAAAATCTATTCAACCTTTATTCCAAAGACTTCAAAAAAATCCAAAACCCTGGACTAATCAACACACTTTACTCGTAAAACAAGTAAAAGAAAAAGTCAAAACTCTTCCTTGTTTGACACTCCCAAATCCTGAGGCAAATATGATCGTCGAAACTGACGCATCAGAAATAGGATATGGAGGAATACTCAAGCAAAAATTACCAGCAGCAAAAACAGAATCAATAATCCGATTCCATTCAGGAATCTGGCTAGGACCTCAAAAACATTATTCAACTGTTAAAAAAGAAGTTCTAGCAATAGTAAACTGTATATCCAAATTTCAAGACGATTTAATTAATAAAAAATTTTTACTAAGAGTCGATTGTAAATCGGCAAAAGAAATATTACAAAAAGATGTAAAAAATCTTGTATCCAAACAAATCTTTGCAAGATGGCAGGCTATATTATCTGCATTTGACTTTGATATACAATATATCAAAGGTGAAAACAACTCTTTACCCGATTTCTTAACGAGAGAATACTTGCAGGGAAAAACAAATCAAGATGGCTGATCAAAAAAGTAAAAAACCCATGACAGCAACGGATTATGTCAAGAATCAACCACATTTGCAAGGGCGGACTCTTACACCAAACCCATATTCAGCGTTAGCGGAATATCCACCGCTATCTTATGCAAAGGCAGCCGCAGAAGGATCTACCTCAAAAGAGACTCTCCCAACATCCAAAGAACCCGAAACCACTACCAAATCAACCTACTATGTCAAACCCCAAAAACAGCACCTGATGACTACCCAATTCACCAAACCCATAACCTTACCCCAGCTAAAGGCCTTTGTAAACAGAGCCTTTTACCCAGACTGTCCCTATCCAACCGATAATGTAACCAAAAACCACACCTTCTATGAGTTTATCCTAGTAGACTCTAGATCTATCGAGGTAACCCATTACCCAGACCAAAAAGACAAAAACACTATTGCCTACTCAACATGTAAAATCCTTAACATTCACCAATCCAAAGACCTTGGATTTATCCACCATCACACAACAAAACCCTTTGTTACCCCAGGTTTTCATATCCAAGGATATACCTATACCGACTATCAAAACGCCTTTTTCAGGGCATTCTTCCTCAGACCCTACGACCACTCCTGGTTCTTCAGCTTTGATCAAAATTGTTCAAAAGCAATACCTGGATGGTTTGCAGAATGGTGGTACTGGTTTGGACCATCAGACGAGATTTACCCAGCCAATCTACTCAAGACCTCTTTCGAGTTTTACAAGAAACATGTTCCAGATCAACCTATTGGACCTTTAAACAAGATTTACTTCCACATCGATATGGGCATTCCCTGGATCTGCTCATGGCACTTCCAACTGGCCCTACATCTTCAAGATATGCCATATTCTCTTGTCCGAGAATATAGGGTAAAATGGTGGGAAAAATATAATCAAGACCGATGTAGCTATTCAAACATCCAGAAACACTTTGACACTATCAAGCAAGCGAAACAAGTTGTCCAATCAATTTCGAAAACAGTTCCCCTCCTATTACCAAGTCAACTACACCAACCTTCTCAGAAGAAATCAAGTCCAACTACTTCAACTACATCTTCCTCAAGCCAAAAAAGATCTAAGCATTCAAAAAAGGAAAAACTCGCAAAACTCATCGACCAATTGATGAACTCAAGTTCCGATGAAGAAGATGATAAAAACAATCCCAACGACCCGTATGGCGGACCCCTAGCACAAGACCCCTTCAAGAATAAAAAAAAAATCTAATTATATGTCTATAATTTTGAATTTTGTTTTAAAAATATCCTAGTAGACTCTGTAAATTATTTTCTTTTCGACTTTCTATATTTGTATTAGGTACAAAATAATTATACAGAGTATATCTGTATAAACATCCAAGACATCACCGTCAAGAAACCCTCATGAGACAAGCATGGGACCCACCTGGAGACTTTGAAGCAATACGACAAAGGTCTCCATCAGCCAACCAAGACTCGACACGTAGCAAGCCGAGTGTCGGCACAATCAGAAGACGACATCGTAGCAAGCCGAAAGTGTCGCACAATAAGAAGACGACACGTGGCAACCAATCAATACGCAAACTTAGCTATAAAAGGAACCCATGAGGAAGAACGAAGACACGGGCAATTTTCGCCAAGCTCTTTCTCACTCTAAAAACGCCTTCTCTAAAAATCCTGTAAAATTTAAGTTCTATCTGCAATTCTGTAATCAAAGATTGTATCATCAAGATCAATAAAAGTAAGTATTAATCATAATCTTGTCGTAATAAGTTTGTCAATCTAGTAAACATATATAAATCAAAATAAAATAAGAACTTTGTAAACAAATCAATACAGAGAAAGTAATTAAAAACTGGTATCAGAGCCAGTTTATTAAACTCTCTTTCATGGCACAAGGGCATCGTCTTAATTTTTGTCAATTAATTTAGTAAAACTTCATAATACTCCCTAAATTGATGGACTAACCACTATAAAATCGAGACAACAAAGGTTCCAAACTTCTTTGACCTTCATCATATGCTAGTGAAGGATGCAACTATGCATTAAAATAGAATTTTCATATTTTTGAATTTTTCTCAAAATCTATGGGTAAACAAACCCCTACGAATCTATTGATTTTTTCGGTAAATGCTCTAATACTGAAGCCCATGATCTTTGGTGTTGTTTTAAAATTTCTAAACACATTCTACATTGTATTAATGTATATTAAACTCTCTGTCGTCGTACAAGGGCATCGTTTTAATTTTTGTAAATTAATTTAGTAAAACTTCATAATACTCCTAAATTGGTGGACTAACCACTATAAAATCGGAGACAACAAAGGTTCCAAACTTCATTGACCTTCATCATATGTTAGTGAAGGATGCAACTATGCATTAAAACTGAATTTTCATAATTTTTGCATTTTTCTCAAAATCTATGGGTTAACCCTTACGAATATATTGATTTTTTCGGTAAATGCTCTAATACTGAAGCCTATGATCTTTGGTGTTGTTTTAAAATTTCTAAACACATTCTACATTTGTATTAATGTATATTAAACTCTCTTTCATGGCACAAAGGCATCGTTTTATTTTTGTCAATTAATTTAGTAAAACTTCATAATAATCCCAAAATTGGTGGACTAACCACTATAAAATCGAGTCAACAAAGGTTCCAAACTTCTTTGATCTTCATCATATGATAGTAAAAGATGCAACTATGCATTAAAACAGAATTTTCATATTTTTAATTTTTCTCAAAATCTATGGGTTAACCTCTGAAATAAATTATTTTCTTTTCGACTTTCTATATTTGTATTAGGTACAAAATAATTATACAGAGTATATCTGTATAAACATCCAAGACATCACCGTCAAGAAACCCTCATGAGACAAGCATGGGACCCACGGAGACTTTGAAGCAATACGACAAAGGTCTCCATCAGCCAACCAAGACTCGACATCGTAGCAAGCCGAAAGTGTCGGCACAATCAGAAGACGACATCGTAGCAAGCCGAAAGTGTCGCACAATAAGAAGACGACACGTGGCAACCAATCAATACGCAAACTTCGCCTATAAAAGGAACCCATGAGGAAGAACGAAGACACGGGCAATTTTCGCCAAGCTCTTTCTCACTCTAAAAACGCTCTCCCTTCTCTCTAAAAATCCTGTAAAATTTAAGTTCTATCTGCAATTCTGTAATCAAAGATTGTATCATCAAGATCAATAAAAGTAAGTATTAATCATAATCTTGTCGTAATAAGTTTGTCAATCTAGTAAACATATATAAATCAAAATAAAATAAGAACTTTGTAAACAAATCAATACAGAGAAAGTAATTAAAAACTGGTATCAGAGCCAGTTTATTAAACTCTCTTTCATGGCACAAGGGCATCGTCTTAATTTTTTGTCAATTAATTTAGTAAAACTTCATAATACTCCCTAAATTGATGGACTAACCACTATAAAATCGGAGACAACAAAGGTTCCAAACTTCTTTGACCTTCATCATATGCTAGTGAAGGATGCAACTATGCATTAAAATAGAATTTTCATATTTTTGAATTTTTCTCAAAATCTATGGGTAAACAAACCCCTACGAATCTATTGATTTTTTCGGTAAATGCTCTAATACTGAAGCCCATGATCTTTGGTGTTGTTTTAAAATTTCTAAACACATTCTACATTGTATTAATGTATATTAAACTCTCTGTCGTCGTACAAGGGCATCGTTTTAATTTTTTGTAAATTAATTTAGTAAAACTTCATATTACTCCCTAAATTGGTGGACTAACCACTATAAAATCGGAGACAACAAAGGTTCCAAACTTCATTGACCTTCATCATATGTTAGTGAAGGATGCAACTATGCATTAAAACTGAATTTTCATAATTTTTGCATTTTTCTCAAAATCTATGGGTTAACCCTACGAATATATTGATTTTTAGGTAAATGCTCTAATACTGAAGCCTATGATCTTTGGTGTTGTTTTAAAATTTCTAAACACATTCTACATTTGTATTAATGTATATTAAACTCTCTTTCATGGCACAAAGGCATCGTTTTATTTTTTGTCAATTAATTTAGTAAAACTTCATAATAATCCCAAAATTGGTGGACTAACCACTATAAAATCGGAGACAACAAAGGTTCCAAACTTCATTGACCTTCATCATATGTTAGTGAAGGATGCAACTATGCATTAAAACTGAATTTTCATAATTTTTGCATTTTTCTCAAAATCTATGGGTTAACCCTTACGAATATATTGATTTTTTCGGTAAATGCTCTAATACTGAAGCCTATGATCTTTGGTGTTGTTTTAAAATTTCTAAACACATTCTACATTTGTATTAATGTATATTAAACTCTCTTTCATGGCACAAAGGCATCGTTTTATTTTTTGTCAATTAATTTAGTAAAACTTCATAATAATCCCAAAATTGGTGGACTAACCACTATAAAATCGGAGTCAACAAAGGTTCCAAACTTCTTTGATCTTCATCATATGATAGTAAAAGATGCAACTATGCATTAAAACAGAATTTTCATATTTTTTAATTTTTCTCAAAATCTATGGGTTAACCGCTACGAAATAAATTATTTTCTTTTCGACTTTCTATATTTGTATTAGGTACAAAATAATTATACAGAGTATATCTGTATAAACATCCAAGACATCACCGTCACGAAACCCTCATGAGACAAGCATGGGACCCACCTGGAGACTTTGAAGCAATACGACAAAGGTCTCCATCAATAACAAGACTTCGACCGCGTAGCAAGCCGGTGTCGGCACAATAAGAAGACGACCGCGTAGCAAGCCGGTGTCGGCACAATAAGAAGACGACACGTGGCAACCAATCAATACGCAAACTTCGCCTATAAAAGGAACCCATGAGGAAGAACGAAGACACGGGCAATTTTCGCCAAGCTCTTTCTCACTCTAAAAACGCTCTCCCTTCTCTCTAAAAATCCTGTAAAATTTAAGTTCTATCTGCAATTCTGTAATCAAAGATTGTATCATCAAGATCAATAAAAGTAAGTATTAATCATAATCTTGTCGTAATAAGTTTGTCAATCTAGTAAACATATATAAATCAAAATAAAATAAGAACTTTGTAAACAAATCAATACAGAGAAAGTAATTAAAAACTGGTATCAGATGCTAAAACGATGCAAACTGGTCTAAAGAATTCGACCATCAAGATATCTGACTTTAATCTGTTTTAAACACATTAAAACGACCTCACCGTCTAAGTAAAACTCTGTCACTGTAGGTGTTCCAGGCAGCAAGTCCGAAGAAGGCAGTAAGACCGTTGGCAAGCCGGCAGTTGAGTCGAATTAAACGGTTAGTAAAATTTTATGAGTTTAAAAACGGATTAAAATCATGGCATCTTCGATTAGAAAATTCTTTAAACCAAGAACCGCGTCAACCTCAGCGTCTTATTCAACTGTAAATTCTAGAGAAATAATGACTAAAATAACGACCTTTAATCAAGAAATTTCAAAGAATCAATTACCGCATATTAATCCTGAAAATATATATCAAATAGGAACGTTTGATTTTAAAACGGCATATTCAATAAAAGAACATGAACAAACTCTATCTTTACAAAACGAGTTTGAAGAAATTAAATTATTATCCTCATTAGCTTTAGAAAGATATAAACAAAAGGGATTCAACTACATCCATTTCGGATTAATTCAAGTAGCCATAAAACCATTATCGAGAACAGGAATTGATTCACCTATCCTCATGTTATTAAGAGACAAGACTTTATTAAAATTCGAAGATTCGCTCCTTGGAGCAGTCCAATCAAATCTATGCAACGGAGCTGTATATTTTAATTGCGCTCCTAATTTTCAAGTTAGTCTACACGACCCAACTATACTCAACACTCTGACCTTAAATGTTCATTTACCTGAAATTAAATTTCAAAACGAAAGACATGGATACTTACTACTCTATAGAGTATATTTTAAACAATCAATTTCAGAATTCAACCCAAGATGTTTACTACAAGATAATAAAGGTGAAACAACAATTTTGGCCGTTCATAGCAAGGACACTCCAACGGCTACATACACACCTAAACAACTAAACTGGGATGAGATAACTATACCGGATCAATGGAAAATTGAAATTACGCAACCTCCCAGAAATATTGAACAAAAAAATATATCAAAAATAATTGAACAAAGAGATGGAAAAATATTATTACAATTTGGATCTTATAGAGATCCGCTACCACCTAGAATAAGTCCATACCACTCAAGGGCTTCCTTTTCTGAATATCGCACTGGTCAATCCAGTACAAACTCAGAAACAGAAAGCGTAAATCAAAATGTTAGACAAGAAGAACCAATTAAATTCAAAGCTCCAATAGCCGAGCCTCATCAAGATATGTATCCAACTTCACCAACTTTATCAGACTTTAAATCAATAAATGTTATAACCAAAACATACGAAATAAATAAACAATACATAAAAGAAGAATTCTATTCAAAACAAAACGAGGAAAGAAGGAAATGGTATTTTAATACCTTTCCTAAAGAAGAAACTATATTATATCGAGAAAATTGGTATAATTTTATGAAATCCAAAGAAACGGACATTCCATTTTTCAAATGGTTTGAAGATTATGCATACACCAATAAAATAAATTATCCATTCAAATCAATTAATGTAAATTCAACATTAAGCCAAGTTTGGGAACAAACGGATGGGAACAAAATTAGATCTATCCATCCACCTCTGAAAGATATAAAAATAAATACTGCAAATAGACAAGTTATTGCAACCCCGTTCAAAACCGGAGCTAATAAAGATGATAAAGATCCAATTCATATGCAAGATATAAAATCAATATATCAACAAAACAATTATCAAAGCCAAATATTATACACAATATCTAGACAAATAAATGAAATAGATATAAAAATAAATAATAACGAGACTAATAGACAAGAACAACATCCCTTTTCATCCATAACTCCACCAATATTTAAACCAATAAATATGCAAGTAAAATTGCCAGATAACCCTATTTTAACATCAATCGATCCAGACTAGACAAATTAGACAGAGGCAAAAATATAAACATTATAGATGAGGATGAAAATCGCCAGATTCGGATATAATATCCAAGATCTAACCAATAATCAATCAATAAAAATAAATCAACAAAACCATATTATAAGAGACATACTCCACCAGATTTGTTATTTGAAGAACACCATAAATATTCCACAAATATGTATTCCGGAGAAGGAATATATGAATGGAATATTGATGGAAGATCAGAATACGAAATAATGAATTTATTACAAGAAATGGGAATGGCCGCTATGGCCTATAAAGCAAAAGGAAATGATGATAAGCAAGCATGCGTATTACTAATAGTAGGATTCAACGGAGCATTAAGATACTGGTGGGACAATTCACTAGATAATGTTACCCATGAATCGATTATCAATCATACTGAAACAAGAACGGTAGAAAATACTGAAGGAGAAATAGAACAAGTAGAAACACAAAACGCAGTAGAAGTATTAATTCATACTATAACCATGCACTTTATAGGAAATCCAAAAGAAGAACTAGAAAGTAAAAATAATCTTAACCAATTTAAGATGTCCGACATTAGGAGATTTTAAATGGTATAAAGATGTATTTGTAACAAACATATTTCAAAGAAATGATTGTACTCAAGCCTTTTGGAAAGAAAGATTTATAGCAGGATTACCAACATATTTCGCAGAAAGAGTAATGAACAAATTAAAAGAATATTCAGGAGGACAGCCAATCCCCTGGAATTCAATAACTTATGGACAATTATTCGCATTTATCAAAAAAGAAGGATTAGCAATATGCCAAGACCATAAAGATAAAAAGAGAAATGAAAAATTTCAATTTAAAACAAATATGGGATCATTTTGTGAACAATATGGATATAATCAACTCAATCCCCCATCAAGAAATAAAAGAATTAAATATAAAAATAATCAAGGAAAATTTAGAAGACATTATCAAAAATATAATAATCAAAACAAAAAATTTAATAAAAAATCTAATGATCAATATTATTCAAAAAACAGAAAATCTTATAAACCTAACGATAAACAAAAAATTGTATGCTGGAATTGTAAAAGGCCAGGACATAAGTCCTCAGAATGCAAAATGAAAAGAAAAATTAATGAAATATTTCAGGACCAACCTGATATCCAACAAAAATTAATGAAATTATTAATATCAGAATCAGAATCATCCAACGAATCAAGTAACGAAACCTCAGAAAATGAGATAGACAATATAAGCAATTCTTCAGAAGAACCGCCAGAATTATCTGACAACCTATGCAACTGCAAATTAATTAATGTCATTACAAAGGATAACGATAAACAATTCTTATTGAAAATAATCGATAAAATAGACAACCCTGATATTAAAAGAGATTATTTAATAAGACTAAAAGAAATAATTAGTAGAGAAAACGAATTATTAACCCCAGATACCTTTAGTTTAAACAAAATATTCGAAAAATATCCAACCCAAAGTTTGTTTAGACAAGTAACAACAGGAGAATTACAAACCGAGGTTAAACAAATAAAAAGTCAAATAAAGGAATTACAAATAATAGCCAACCGACAAGAATTGAGCCAATTCCATATGGATGCGAGACTAGCAATAATAGAAAATAATTACAATAAACCAAACGGCGCTAATAAAACTGACCCATCCACAAGTAATCAAAATACGTCTTTAGACAAACTAAAGGAATAGTAATGTTTAACCAAATGAAGATGAAACAGAATATATACAAATGATTAACAAAATAAATTACCAAAAATGGTATACAAAAATAACTTTACATATTGGTAATAACTTCAAAATAAATGTAATAGCTTTAATGGACACAGGAGCAGATTATAACTGCATCCGAGAAGGAATTATACCAACTAAATATTATGAAAAAACAACTGAACGATTAAGTGGAGCAAACGGCACCAACTTAAAGGTTCAGTATAAATTACCAAGCGCTAAAATATGTAATCAAGGCTATTGTTTTAAAAATCAATTTATAATGGTTAAAAATTTATCACAAGAATTAATTCTTGGAACCACATTTTTTACGCAAATATATCCATTCAAAGTAAATGAGATAGGAGTAACAACGAAAATAATGGGAACCAAATTAACATTCGAATTTTTATCACCTATGAAAACAAAAGAAATATTAAACCTACAACAAAATACAATAGGAAAAACAATCAATTTAATCAAAAATAAACAAAATCATATTCAATACCTACAAGAAGAAATAACATACAAAAAAATAGAGGAACAACTCAAAACGCCATACACAATAAGTAAAATAAAAGAAATAGAAAACAACTTGATAAAACAAGTATGCTCTGAGCTACCGAATGCCTTTTGGCAAAGAAAACAACATATGGTAGAACTACCGTATATAAAAGAATTTAACGAAAGAAATATACCAACAAAAGCAAGACCTATTCAGATGAATAAAGATTTATTAGAAACCTGTAAAAAGGAAATAAAAGAGTTATTAGATAAAAAATTGATAAGGCCTTCCAAATCCCCTTGGAGTTGCGCAGCCTTTTACGTAAACAACCAAGCAGAGATAGAACGTGGAGTACCACGACTAGTAATCAATTATAAACCACTAAACGATGTACTACAATGGATAAGATATCCAATACCCAATAAAAGAGATTTATTAAAAAGATTATATAATGCAAAAATCTATTCAAAATTGATATGAAAAGTGGATTCTCGCAAATCCAAATTTCAGAAAAGGATAAATATAAAACAGCATTCACTGTACCCTTTGGACATTACGAATGGAACGTAATGCCATTCGGTCTTAAAAATGCACCAAGTGAATTCCAAAACATAATGAATAACATATTCAATGATTATTCTAAATTCACAATAGTATATATAGATGATGTTCTAGTATATTCAACATCAATAGATCAACACATAAGTCATATTAACACATTCCTTAATATAATCAAGAAACATGGATTAGTTGTATCTGCTAAGAAAATGTCATTATTCCAAACAAAAATACGATTTCTAGGACATACTATATACCAAGGAACTATCACACCAATAGCAAGATCAATTGAATTTGCAAATAAATTCCCTGACGAATTAAGAGATAAAACTCAATTACAAAGATTTTTAGGATGTCTAAACTACGTTTCAGACTTCCTACCAGATCTAAGAAAATCTATTCAACCTTTATTCCAAAGACTTCAAAAAAATCCAAAACCCTGGACTAATCAACACACTTTACTCAGAAAACAAGTAAAAGAAAAAGTCAAAACTCTTCCTTGTTTGACACTCCCAAATCCTGAGGCAAATATGATCATTTAAACTGACGCATCAGAAATAGGATATGGAGGAATACTCAAGCAAAAATTACCAGCAGCAAAAACAGAATCAATAATCCGATTCCATTCAGGAATCTGGCTAGGACCTCAAAAACATTATTCAACTGTTAAAAAAGAAGTTCTAGCAATAGTAAACTGTATATCCAAATTTCAAGACGATTTAATTAATAAAATTTTTTTACTAAGAGTCGATTGTAAATCGGCAAAAGAAATATTACAAAAAGATGTAAAAAATCTTGTATCCAAACAAATCTTTGCAAGATGGCAGGCTATATTATCTGCATTTGACTTTGATATACAATATATCAAAGGTGAAAACAACTCTTTACCCGATTTCTTAACGAGAATACTTGCAGGGAAAAACAAATCAAGATGGCTGATCAAAAAAGTAAAAAACCCATGACAGCATCGGATTATGTCAAGAATCAACCACATTTGCAAGGGCGGACTCTTACACCAAACCCATATTCAGCGTTAGCGGAATATCCACCGCTATCTTATGCAAAGGCAGCCGCAGAAGGATCACCTCAAAAGAGACTCTCCCAACATCCAAAGAACCGAAACCACTACCAAATCAACCTACTATGTCAAACCCCAAAAACAGCACCTGATGACTACCCAATTCACCAAACCCATAACCTTACCCCAGCTAAAGGCCTTTGTAAACAGAGCCTTTTACCCAGACTGTCCCTATCCAACCGATAATGTAACCAAAAACCACACCTTCTATGAGTTTATCCTAGTAGACTCTAGATCTATCGAGGTAACCCATTACCCAGACCAAAAAGACAAAAACACTATTGCCTACTCAACATGTAAAATCCTTAACATTCACCAATCCAAAGACCTTGGATTTATCCACCATCACACAACAAAACCCTTTGTTACCCCAGGTTTTCATATCCAAGGATATACCTATACCGACTATCAAAACGCCTTTTTCAGGGCATTCTTCCTCAGACCCTACGACCACTCCTGGTTCTTCAGCTTTGATCAAAATTGTTCAAAAGCAATACCTGGATGGTTTGCAGAATGGTGGTACTGGTTTGGACCATCAGACGAGATTTACCCAGCCAATCTACTCAAGACCTCTTTCGAGTTTTACAAGAAACATGTTCCAGATCAACCTATCGGACCCTTAAACAAGATTTACTTCCACATCGATATGGGCATTCCCTGGATCTGCTCATGGCACTTCCAACTGGCCCTACATCTTCAAGATATGCCCTATTCTCTTGTCCGAGAATATAGGGTAAAATGGTGGGAAAAATATAATCAAGACCGATGTAGCTATTCAAACATCCAGAAACACTTTGACACTATCAAGCAAGCGAAACAAGTTGTCCAATCAATTTCGAAAACAGTTCCCCTCCTATTACCAAGTCAACTACACCAACCTTCTCAGAAGAAATCAAGTCCAACTACTTCAACTACATCTTCCTCAAGCCAAAAAAGATCTAAGCATTCAAAAAAGGAAAAACTCGCAAAACTCATCGACCAATTGATGAACTCAAGTTCGATGAAGAAGATGATAAAACAATCCTAACCGCATGGCGGACCCTAGCACAAGACCCTTCAAGAATAAAAAATCTAATTATATGTCTATAATTTTGAATTTTGTTTTAAAAATATCCTAGTAGACTCTGTAAATTATTTTCTTTTCGACTTTCTATATTTGTATTAGGTACAAAATAATTATACAGAGTATATCTGTATAAACATCCAAGACATCACCGTCAAGAAACCCTCATGAGACAAGCATGGGACCCACCTGGAGACTTTGAAGCAATACGACAAAGGTCTCCATCAGCCAACCAAGACTCGACACGTAGCAAGCCGAAAGTGTCGGCACAATCAGAAGATCTATTAATTTATAAGCCGAAAGTGCGTCGGCACAATAAGAAGACTACACGTGGCAACCAATCAATACGCAACCGGCAAAGGAACCCATGAGGAAGAACGAAGACACGGGCAATTTTCGCCAAGCTCTTTCTCACTCTAAAAACGCTCTCCCTTCTCTCTAAAAATCCTGTAAAATTTAAGTTCTATCTGCAATTCTGTAATCAAAGATTGTATCATCAAGATCAATAAAAGTAAGTATTAATCATAATCTTGTCGTAATAAGTTTGTCAATCTAGTAAACATATATAAATCAAAATAAAATAAGAACTTTGTAAACAAATCAATACAGAGAAAGTAATCTTCTACATTTGTTTTAAGGTATATTAAACTCTCTTTCATGGCACAAGGGCATCGTCTTAATTTTTTGTCAATTAATTTAGTAAAACTTCATAATACTCCCTAAATTGATGGACTAACCACTATAAAATCGGAGACAACAAAGGTTCCAAACTTCTTTGACCTTCATCATATGTTAGTGAAGGATGCAACTATGCATTAAAATATAATTTTCATATTTTTGAATTTTTCTCAAAATCTATGGGTAAACAAACCCCTACGAATCTATTGATTTTTTCGGTAAATGCTCTAATACTGAAGCCCATGATCTTTGGTGTTGTTTTAAAATTTCTAAACACATTCTACATTGTATTAATGTATATTAAACTCTCTGTCGTCGTACAAGGGCATCGTTTTAATTTTTTGTAAATTAATTTAGTAAAACTTCATATTACTCCCTAAATTGGTGGACTAACCACTATAAAATCGGAGACAACAAAGGTTCCAAACTTCTTTGACCTTCATCATATGTTAGTGAAGGATGCAACTATCCATTAAAACAGAATTTTCATAATTTTTGCATTTTTCTCAAAATCTATGGGTACCCCTACGAATATATTGATTTTTTCGGTAAATGCTCTAATACTGAAGCCTATGATCTTTGGTGTTATTTTAAAATTTCTAAACACATTCTACATTTGTATTAATGTATATTAACTCTCTGTCATGGCACAAGGGCATCGTTTTAATTTTTTGTCAATTAATTTAGTAAAACCTCATAATACTCCCTAAATTGGTGGAGTAACCACTATAAAATCGCTATTATCTAGAAAATCGGAGACAACAAAGGTTACAAACTTCTTTGACCTTCATCATATGTTAGTGAAAGATGCTACTATGCATTAAAATAGAATTTTCATATTTTTCAATTTTTCTCAAAATCTATGGGTTAACCCATACAAATATATTGATTTTTTCGGTAAATGCTCTAATACTGAAGCCTGTGATATTTTGTGTTGTTTTAAAATTTCTAAACACATTCTACATTTGTATTAATGTATATTAAACTCTCTTTCAAGGCACAAGGGCATCGTTTTAATTTTTTGTCAATTAGTTTAGTAAAACTTCATAAAACTCCCTAAATTGGTGGACAAACCACTATAAAATTTCTATTTTCTAGGGAAACAGAGACAATAAAAGTTCCAAACCTCCTTCACCTTCATCATATGTTAGTGAAGGATGCAACTATGCATTAAAACACTTTTTTCATATTTTTGAATTTTTCTCAAAATCTATGGGTACCACACCCCCTACGAATATATTGAATTTTTCGGTAAATGCTCTATATACTGAAGCCTATGATCTTTAGTGTTGTTTCAAAATTTCTAAACAAATTCCACATTTGAATTAATGTATATTAAACTCGCTTTCATGGTACATGGGCATCGTTTTAATATTTTGTCAATTAATTTAGTAAAATTCATAATATTCCCTCAATGATGGACTAACCACTATAAAATCGCTATTATCTAGAAAATCGGAGACAACAAAGGTTCCAAACTTCTTTGAACTTCATAATATGTAACTGAAGGATACAAATATGCATTAAAATAGAATTATGATATTTTTGATTTTTTCTCAAAATATACGGGTTAACCCATACGAATATATTGATTTTTTCGGTAAATGCTCTAATACTGAAGCCTGTGATATTTTGTGTTGTTTTAAAATTTCTAAACAAATTCCACATTTGAATTAATGTATATTAAACTCTCTTTCATGGCACAAGGGCATCGTTTTAATTTTTTGTCAATTAATTTAGTAAAACTTCATAATACTCCTAAATTGGTGGACTAACCACTATAAAATCGAGACAACAAAGGTTACAAACTTCTTTGACCTTCATCATATGTTAGTGAAGGATGCAACTATGCATTAAAACAGAATTTTCATATTTTTAATTTTTCTCAAAATCTATGGGTTAACCCCTACGAATATATTGATTTTTTCGGTAAATGCTCTAATACTGAAGCCTATGATCTTTGGTGTTGTTTTAAAATTTCTAAACACATTCTACATTTGTATTAATGTATATTAAACTCTCTTTCATGGCACAAGGGCATCGTTTTAATTTTTTGTCAATTAATTTAGTAAAACTTCATAATACTCCCTAAATTGGTGGACTAACCACTATAAAATCGGAGACAACAAAGGTTCCAAACTTCTTTGACCTTCATCATATGTTAGTGAAGGATGCAACTATGCATTAAAACAGAATTTTCATATTTTTGAATTTTTCTCAAAATCTATGGGTTAACCCATACGAATATATTGATTTTTTCGGTAAATGCTCTAATACTGAAGCCTATGATCTTTGGTGTTGTTTTAAAATTTCTAAACACATTCTACATTTGTATTAATGTATATTAAACTCTCTTTCATGGCACAAGGGCATCGTTTTAATTTTTTGTCAATTAATTTAGTAAAACTTCATAATACTCCCTAAATTGATGGACTAACCACTATAAAATCGAGACAACAAAGGTTCCAAACTTTGACCTTCATCATATGTTAGTGAAGGATGCAACTATGCATTAAAACATAATTTTCATATTTTTGAATTTTTCTCAAAATCTATGGGTGTTTGTTTTAAAATTTCTAAACACATTCTACATTTGTATTAATGTATATTAAACTCTCTTTCATGGCACAAGGGCATCGCTTTTAATTTTTGTCAATTAATTTAGTAAAACTTCATAATACTCCCAAAATTGGTGGACTAACCACTATAAAATCGAGACAACAAAGGTTCCAAACTTCTTTGACCTTCATCATATGTTAGTGAAGGATGAAACTATGCCTTAAAACAAAATTTTCATATTTTTGAATTTTTCTCAAAATCTATGGGTAAACCCCTACGAATATATTGATTTTTTCTGTAAATGCTCTAATACTGAAGCCTATGATCTTTGGTGTTGTTTTAAAATTTCTAAACACATTCTACATTTGTATTAATATATATTAAACTCTCTTTCATGGCACACGGGTATTGTTTTAATTTTTTGTCAATTAATTTAGTAAAACTTCATAATACTTCCTAAATTGGTGAACTCATTATAAAATCGAGACAACAAAGGTTCCAAACTTCTTTAACCTTCATCATATGATAGTAAAGGATGCAACTATGCATTAAAACAGAATTTTCATATTTTTGAATTTTTCTCAAATTCTATGGGTTTACCCCTACGAATATATTGATTTTTCGGTAAATGCTCTAATACTGAAGCCTATGATCTTTGGTGTTGTTTTAAAATTTCTAAACACATTCTACATTTGTATTAATGTATATTAAACTCTCTTTCATGGCACAAGGGCATCGTTTTAATTTTTTGTCAATTAATTTAGTAAAACTTCATAATACTCCCTAAATTGATGGACTAACCACTATAAAATCGGAGACAACAAAGGTTCCAAACTTCTTTGACCTTCATCATATGTTAGTGAAGGATGCAACTATGCATTAAAACATAATTTTCATATTTTTGAATTTTTCTCAAAATCTATGGGTGTTTGTTTTAAAATTTCTAAACACATTCTACATTTGTATTAATGTATATTAAACTCTCTTTCATGGCACAAGGGCATCGTTTTAATTTTTTGTCAATTAATTTAGTAAAACTTCATAATACTCCCAAAATTGGTGGACTAACCACTATAAAATCGGAGACAACAAAGGTTCCAAACTTCTTTGACCTTCATCATATGTTAGCGAAGGATGAAACTATGCCTTAAAACAAAATTTTCATATTTTTGAATTTTTCTCAAAATCTATGGGTAAACCCCCTACGAATATATTGACTTTTCGGTAAATGCTCTAATACTGAAGCCTATGATCTTTGGTGTTGTTTTAAAATTTCTAAAAACATTCTACATTTGTATTAATGTATATTAAACTCTCTTTCATGGCACAAGGGCATCGTTTTAATTTTTTGCCAATTAATTTAGTAAAACTTCATAATACTCCCTAAATTGGTGAACTCATTATAAAATCGGAGACAACAAAGGTTCCAAACTTCTTTAACCTTCATCATATGTTAGTGACGGATGCAACTATGCATTAAAACAGAATTTTTAAATTTTTGAATTTTTCTCAAAATCTATGGGTGTTCCCCTACGAATATATTAATTTTTTCGGTAATTGCTCTAATACTGAAGCCAATGATCTTTGGTGTTGTTTTAAAATTTCTAAACATGTTCTACATTTGTATCAATGTATATTAAACTCTATTTCATGGCACAAGGGCATCGTTTTAATTTTTTGTCAATTAATTTAGTAAAACTTCATAATACTTCCTAAATTGGTGGACTAACCACTATAAAAATCGGAGACAACAAAGGTTCCAAACTTCTTTAATCTTCATCATTTGATAGTAATGGATGCAACTATGCATTAAAACAGAATTTTCATATTTTTTAATTTTTCTCAAAATCTATGGGTTAACCGCTACGAATATATTGATTTTTTCGGTAAATGCTCTAATACTGAAGCCAATGATCTTTGGTGTTGTTTTAAAATTTCTAAACACATTCTACATTTGTTTTAAGGTATATTAAACTCTCTTTCATGGCACAAGGGCATCGTCTTAATTTTTTGTCAATTAATTTAGTAAAACTTCATAATACTCCCTAAATTGATGGACTAACCACTATAAAATCGGAGACAACAAAGGTTCCAAACTTCTTTGACCTTCATCATATGTTAGTGAAGGATGCAACTATGCATTAAAATAGAATTTTCATATTTTTGAATTTTTCTCAAAATCTATGGGTAAACAAACCCCTACGAATCTATTGATTTTTTCGGTAAATGCTCTAATACTGAAGCCCATGATCTTTGGTGTTGTTTTAAAATTTCTAAACACATTCTACATTGTATTAATGTATATTAAACTCTCTGTCGTCGTACAAGGGCATCGTTTTAATTTTTTGTAAATTAATTTAGTAAAACTTCATATTACTCCCTAAATTGGTGGACACTATAAAATCGGAGACAACAAAGGTTCCAAACTTCATTGACCTTCATCATATGTTAGTGAAGGATGCAACTATGCATTAAAATAGAATTTTCATATTTTTGAATTTTTCTCAAAATCTATGGGTAAACAAACCCCTACGAATCTATTGATTTTTTAGGTAAATGCTCTATACTGAAGCCCATGATCTTTGGTGTTGTTTTAAAATTTCTAAACACATTCTACATTGTATTAATGTATATTAAACTCTCTTTCATGGTACAAGGGCATCGTTTTAATTTTTTGTAAATTAATTTAGTAAAACTTCATATTACTCCCTAAATTGGTGGACACTATAAAATCGGAGACAACAAAGGTTCCAAACTTCATTGACCTTCATCATATGTTAGTGAAGGATGCAACTATGCATTAAAACTGAATTTTCATAATTTTTGCATTTTTCTCAAAATCTATGGGCACTCCTACGAATATATTGATTTTTTCGGTAAATGCTCTAATACTGAAGCCTATGATCTTTGTTGTTATATTAAAATTTCTAAACACATTCTACATTTGTATTAATGTATATTAACTCTCTGTTATGGCACAAGGGCATCGTTTTAATTTTTTGTCAATTAATTTAGTAAAATCTCATAATACTCCCTAAATTGGTGGAGTAACCTCTATAAAATCGCTATTATCTAGAAAATCGGAGACAACAAAGGTTACAAACTTCTTTGACCTTCATCATATGTTAGTGAAGGATGCAACTATGCATTAAAATAGAATTTTCATATTTTTCAATTTTTCTCAAAATCTATGGGTTAACCCATACAAATATATTGATTTTTTCGGTAAATGCTCTAATACTGAAGCCTGTGATATTTTGTGTTGTTTTAAAATTTCTAAACACATTCTACATTTGTATTAATGTATATTAAACTCTATTTCATGGCACAAGGGCATCGTTTTAATTTTTTGTCAATTAGTTTAGTAAAACTTCATAAAACTCCCTAAATTGGTGGACGAACCACTATAAAATCTCAATTTTCTAGGGAAACAGAGACAATAAAAGTTCCAAACCTCCTTCACCTTCATCATATGTTAGTGAAGGATGCAACTATGCATTAAAAATGTTTTTTCATATTTTTAATTTTTCTCAAAATCTATGGGTTAACCCATACAAATATATTGATTTTTTCGGTAAATGCTCTAATACTGAAGCCTGTGATATTTTGTGTTGTTTTAAAATTTCTAAACACATTCTACATTTGTATTAATGTATATTAAACTCTATTTCATGGCACAAGGGCATCGTTTTAATTTTTTGTCAATTAGTTTAGTAAAACTTCATAAAACTCCCTAAATTGGTGGACGAACCACTATAAAATCTCAATTTTCTAGGGAAACAGAGACAATAAAAGTTCCAAACCTCCTTCACCTTCATCATATGTTAGTGAAGGATGCAACTATGCATTAAAAATGTTTTTTCATATTTTTTAATTTTTCTCAAAATCTATGGGTACCCCACCCCCTACGAATATATTGATTTTTCGGTAAATGCTCTAATACTGAAGCCTATGATCTTTGGTGTTATATTAAAATTTCTAAACAAATTCTACATTTGTATTAATGTATATTAAACTCTCTTTCATGGTACAAGGGCATCGTTTTAATTTTTTGTCAATTAATTTAGTAAAACTTCTTAATACTCCCTAAATTGGTGGACTAACCACTATAAAATCGGAGACAACAAAGGTTACAAACTTCTTTGACCTTCATCATATGATAGTAAAGGATGCAACTATGCATTAAAACAGAATTTTCATATTTTTGAATTTTTCTCAAATTCTACGGGTTAACCCCAACGAATATATTGATTTTTTCGGTAAATGCTCTAATACTGAAGCCTATGATCTTTGGTGTTGTTTTAAAATTTCTAAACACATTCTACATTTGTATTAATGTATATTAAACTCTCTTTCATGGCACAAGGGCATCGTTTTAATTTTTTGTCAATTAATTTAGTAAAACTTCATAATACTCCCTAAATTGGTGGACTCACTATAAAATCGGAGACAACAAAGGTTCCAAACTTCTTTGACCTTCATCGTATGTTAGTGAAGGATGCAACTATGCACTAAAACATAATTTTCATATTTTTGAATTTTTCTCAAAATCTATGGGTTACCCCCTACGAATAAATTGATTTTTTCGGTAAATGCTCTAATACTGAAGCCAATGATCTTTGGTGTTGTTTTAAAATTTCTAAACACATTCTACATTTGTATCAATGTATATTAAACTCTCTTTCATGGCACAAGGGCATCGTTTTAATTTTTTGTCAATTAATTTAGTAAAACTTCATAATACTTTCTAAATTGGTGGACTAACCACTATAAAAATCGGAGACAACAAAGGTTCCAAACTTCTTTAATCTTCATCATATGATAGTAAAGGATGCAACTATGCATTAAAACAGAATTTTCATATTTTTGAATTTTTCTCAAAATCAATTGGTTTAACCGCTATGAATATATTGATTTTTTCGGTAAATGCTCTAATACTGAAGCCTATGATCTTTGGTGTTGTTTTAAAATTTCTAAACACATTCTACATTTGTATTAATGTATATTAAACTCTTTTCATGGCACAAGGGCATCGCTTTTAATTTTTGTCAATTAATTTAGTAAAACTTCATAATACTCCCTAAATTGGTGGACTAACCACTATAAAATCGGAGACAACAAAAGTTCCAAACCTCTTTGAACTTCATCATATGTTAGTGAAGGATGCAACTATGCATTAAAACAGTATTTTCATATTTTTGAATTTTTCTCAAAATCTATGGGTTAACCCCTACGAATATATTGATTTTTTCGGTAAATGCTCTAATACTGAAGCCTATGATCTTTGGTGTTGTTTTAAAATTTCTAAACACATTCTACATTTGTATTAATGTATATTAAACTCTTTTCATGGCACAAGGGCATCGTTTTAATTTTTGTCAATTAATTTAGTAAAACTTCATAATACTCCTAAATTGGTGGACTAACCACTATAAAATCGGAGACAAGGTTCCAAACTTCTTTGAACTTCATCATATGTTAGTGAAGGATGCAACTATGCATTAAAATAGAATTTTCATATTTTTGAAATTTTCTCAAAATCTATGGGTAAATGCTCTAATACTTGAAGCCTATGATCTTTGGTGTTGTTTTAAAATTTCTAAACACATTCTACATTTGTATTAATGTATATTAAACTCTTTTCATGGTACATGGGCATCGTTTTAATTTTTGTCAATTAGTTTAGTAAAACTTCATAATACTCCTAAATTGGTGGATCTAACCACTATAAAATCGAGACAACAAAGGTTCCAAACTTCTTTGAACTTCATCATATGCTAGTGAAGGATGCAACTATGCATTAAAATAGAATTTTCATATTTTTGAATTTTTCTCAAAATCTATGGGTTAACCCTTACGAATATATTGATTTTTTCGGTAAATGCTCTAATATTGAAGCCTATGATCTTTGGTGTTGTTTTAAAATTTCTAAACACATTCTACATTTGTATTAATGTGTATTAATCTCTCTTTCATGGCACAAGGGCATCGTTTTAATTTTTTTTCAATTAGTTTAGTAAAACTTCATAATACTCCCTAAATTGGTGGACGAACCACTATAAAATCGCTATTTTCTAGGGAAACAGAGACAATAAAAGTTCCAAACCTCCTTCACCTTCATCATATGTTAGTGAAGGATGCTACTATGCATTAAAACAATTTTTTTGATATTTTTGAATTTTTCTCAAAATCTATGGGTAACCCCTACGAATATATTGATTTTTTTAGGTAAATGCTCTATCTTGAAGCCTATGATCTTTAGTGTTGTTTCAAAATTTCTAAACACATTCTACATTTGTATTAATGTATATTAAACTCTCTTTCATGGTATATGGGCATCGTTTTATTATTTTGTCAATTAATATAGTAAAATTTGTAATACTCCCTAAATTGGTGGACTAACCACTATAAAATCGCTATTATCTAGAAAATCGAGACAACAAAGGTTCCAAACTTCTTTGAACTTCATAATATTTCCTTAATTGGTGGATCTAACCACTATAAAATCGAGACAACAAAGGTTCCAAACTTTTTGAACTTCATCATATGTTAGTGAAGGATGCAACTATGCATTAAAACATAATTTTATATTTTTGAATTTTTCTCAAAGTCTATGGGTAAATGCTATAATATCGGATTTCACATCTACATATGTATTTGGTGTTGTTTTAAAATTTCTAAACACATTCTACATATGTATTAATGTATATTAAACTCTCTTTCAAGGCACAAGGGCATCGCTTTTAATTTTTTGTCAATTAATTTAGTAAAACTTCATAATACTCCCTAAATTGGTGGATCTAACCACTATAAAATCGCTATTTTCTAGGAAACAGAGACAATAAAGTTCCAAACCTCCTTGACCTTCATCATATGTTAGTGAAGGATGCAACTATGCATTAAAACAGTATTTTCATATTTTTGAATTTTTCTCAAAATCTTTGGGTACCCCCTACGAATATATTGAATTTTTCGGTAAATGCCCTATATACTGAAGCCTATGATCTTTAGTGTTGTTTCAAAATTTCTAAACACATTCTACATTTGTATTAATGTATATTAAACTCTCTTTCATGGTATATGGGCATCGTTTTATTATTTTGTCAATTAATATAGTAAAATTTGTAATACTCCCTAAATTGGTGGACTAACCACTATAAAATCGCTATTATCTAGAAAATCGGAGACAACAAAGGTTCCAAACTTCTTTGAACTTCATAATATGTAACTGAAGGATGCAACTATGCATTAAAATAGAATTATCTTATTTTTGATTTTTTTCTCAAAATCTATGGGTTAACAACCCTACAAATATATTAATTTTTGGTAAATGCTCTAATACTGAAGCCTATGATCTTTGGTGTTGTTTTAAAATTTCTAAACACATTCTACATTTGTATTAATGTATATTAAACTCTTTTCATGGCACAAGGGCATCGCTTTAATTTGTTGTCAATTAGTTTAGTAAAACTTCATAATACTCCTAAATTGGTGGACTAACCACAATAAAATCAGAGACAACAAAGGTTCCAAACTTCTTTGAACTTCATCATATGTTAGTGAAGGATGCAACTATGCATTAAAACAGAATTTTCATATATTTTGAATTTTTCTCAAAATCTATGGGTTAAACCCCTACCTAATATATTGATTTTTTGGTAAATGCTCTAATACTGAAGCCTGTGATCTTTGGTGTTGTTTTAAAATTTCTAAACACATTCTACATTTGTATTAATGTATATTAAACTCTCTTCATGGCACAAGGGCATCGCTTTTAATTTTTGTCAATTAGTTTAGTAAAACTTCATAATACTTCCTAAATTGGTGGACAAACCACTATAAAATCGAGACAACAAAGGTTCCAAACTTTGAACTTCATCATATGTTAGTAAAGGATGCAACTACGCATTAAGACAAAATTTTCATATTTTTGAATTTTTCTCAAAATCTATGGGTAAATGCTCTAATACTAAAGCATATGATCTTTGGTGTTGTTTTAAAATTTCTAAACACATTTACATTTGTATTAATGTATATTAAACTCTCTTTCATGGCACAAGGGCATCGTTTTAATTTTTGTCAATTAATTTAGTAAAACTTCATAATACTCCTAAATTGGTGGACTAACCACTATAAAATCGAGACAACAAAGGTTCCAAACTTCTTTGACCTTCATCATATGTTAGTGAAGGATGCAACTATGCATTAAAACAGAATTTTCATATTTTTGAATTTTTCTCAAAATCTATGGGTTAACCCTACGAATATATTGATTTTTTCGGTAAATGCTCTAATACTGAAGCCTATGATCTTTGGTGTTGTTTTAAAATTTCTAAACACATTCTACATTTGTATTAATGTATATTAAACTCTCTTTCATGGCACAAGGGCATCGTTTTAATTTTTTGTCAATTAATTTAGTAAAACTTCATAATACTTCCTAAATTGGTGGACTAACCACTATAAAATCGGAGACAACAAAGGTTCCAAACTTCTTTGACCTTCATCATATGTTAGTGAAGGATGCAACTATGCATTAAAACAGAATTTTCATATTTTTGAATTTTTCTCAAAATCTATGGGTTACCCCTACGAATATATTGATTTTTTGGTAAATGCTCTATATACTGAAGCCTATGATCTTTGGTGTTGTTTTAAAATTTCTAAACACATTCTACATTTGTATCAATGTATATTAAACTCTCTTTCATGGCACAAGGGCATCTTTTTAATTTTTTGTCAATTAATTTAGTAAAACTTCATAACACTTCCTAAATTGGTGGACTAACCACTATAAAAATCGCTATTATCTAGAAAATCGGAGACAACAAAGGTTACAAACTTATTTGACCTTCATCATATGCTAGTGAAGGATGCAACTATGCATTAAAATAGAATTTTCATATTTTTGAATTTTTCTCAAAATCTATGGGTTAACCCATACAAATATATTGATTTTTTCGGTAAATGCTCTAATATTGAAGCCTATTATCTTTGGTGTTGTTTTAAAATTTCTAAACACATTCTACATTTGAATTGATGTATATTAAACTCTCTTTGGTGTCACAAGGGCATCGTTTTAATTTTTTGTCAATTAGTTTAGTAAAACTTCATAATACTCCCTAAATTGGTGGACGAACCACTATAAAATCACTATTTTCTAGAGAAACAGAGACAATAAATGTTCCAAACCTCCTTCACCTTCATCTTATGTTAGTGAAGGATGCAACTATGCATTAGAACAGTTTTTTCATATTTTGAATTTTTCTCAAAATCTATGGGTACCCCCTACAAATATATTGATTTTTTCGGTAAATGCTCTATATACTGAAGCCTATGATCTTTAGTGTTGTTTCAAAATTTCTAAACACATTCTACATTTGTATTAATGTATATTAAACTCTCTTTCATGGTACATGGGCATCGTTTTAATATTTTGTCAATTAATTTAGTAAAATTCATAATACTCCCTAAATTGGTGGACTAACCACTATAAAATCGCTATTATCTAGAAAATCGGAGACAACAAAGGTTCAAAACTTCTTTGAACCTCATAATATGTAACTGAAGGATGCAACTATGCATTAAAATAGAATTTTCATATTTTTGAATTTTTCTCAAAATCTACGGGTTAGTAACCCCTACGAATATATTGATTTTTAGTAAATGCTCTAATACTGAAGCCTATGATCTTTGGTGTTGTTTTAAAATTTCTAAACATATTATACATTTGTATTAATGTATATTAAACTCTCTTTCATGGCACAAGGGCATCGTTTTAATTTTTTGTCAATTAATTTAGTAAAACTTCATAATACTCCCTAAATTGGTGGACTAACCACTATAAAATCGGAGACAACAAAGGTTCCAAACTTCTTTGACCTTCATCATATGTTAGTGAAGGATGCAACTATGCATTAAAACAGAATTTTCATATTTTTGAATTTTTCTCAAAATCTATGGGTTAACCCCTACGAATATATTGATTTTTCGGTAAATGCTCTAATACTGAAGCCTATGATCTTTGGTGTTGTTTTAAAATTTCTAAACACATTCTACATTTGTATTAATGTATATTAAACTCTCTTTCATGGCACAAGGGCATCGTTTTAATTTTTTGTCAATTAATTTAGTAAAACTTCATAATACTCCCTAAATTGGTGGACTAACCACTATAAAATCGGAGACAACAAAGGTTCCAAACTTCTTTGACCTTCATCATATGTTAGTGAAGGATGCAACTATGCATTAAAACAAATTTTCATATTTTTGAATTTTTCTCAAAATCTATGGATTAACCCCTACTAATATATTGATTTTTCGGTAAATGCTCTAATCTTGAAGCCTATGATCTTTGGTGTTGTTTTAAAATTTCTAAACACATTCTACATTTGTATTAATGTATATTAAACTCTCTTTCATGGTACATGTGCATCGTTTTAATATTTTGTCAATTAATTTTGTAAAATTCATGATACTCCCTAAATTGGTGGACTAACCACTATAAAATCGCTATTATCAAGAAAATCGGAGACAACAAAGGTTCCAAACTTCTTTGAACTTCATCATATGTTAGTGAAGGATGCAACTATGCATTAAAATAGAATTTTCATATTTTTGAATTTTTCTCAAAATCTATGGGTCAAACCCCTACTAATATATTGATTTTTAGGTAAATGCTCTATATACTGAAGCCTATGATCTTTGGTGTTGTTTTAAAATTTCTAAACACATTCTACATTTGTATTAATGTATATTAAACTCTCTTTCATGGTACATGGGCATCGTTTTAATTTTTTGTCAATTAATTTAGTAAAACTTCATAATACTCCCTAAATTGGTGGACTAACCACTATAAAATCGCTATTTTCTAGGGAAACAGAGACAATAAAAGTTCCAAACCTCCTTGACCTTCATCATATGTTAGTGAAGGATGCAACTATGCATTAAAACAGTATTTTCATATTTTTGAATTTTTTCAAAATCTATGGATTAACCCCTACTAATATATTGATTTTTAGGTAAATGCTCTATATACTGAAGCCTATGATCTTTAGTGTTGTTTCAAAATTTCTAAACACATTCTACATTTTTATTAATGTATATTAAACTCTCTTTCATGGTACATGGGCATCGTTTTAATTTTTGTCAATTAATTTAGTAAAATTCATAATACTCCCTAAATTGGTGGACTAACCACTATAAAATCGCTATTATCTAGAAAATCGGAGACAACAAAGGTTCCAAACTTCTTTGACCTTCATCATATGTTAGTGAAGGATGCAACTATGCATTAAAATAGAATTTTCATATTTTTGAATTTTTTCAAAATCTATGGGTTAACCCCTACTTAATATATTGATTTTTTCGGTAAATGCTCTATATACTGAAGCCTATGATCTTTATTGTTCTTTCAAAATTTCTAAACACATTCTACATTTTTATTAATGTATATTAAACTCTCTTTCATGGTACATGGGCATCGTTTTAATATTTTGTCAATTAATTTAGTAAAATTCATAATACTCCCTAAATTGGTGGACTAACCACTATAAAATCGCTATTATCTAGAAAATCGGAGACAACAAAGGTTCCAAACTTCTTTGAACTTCATCATATGTTAGTGAAGGATGCAACTATGCATTAAAATAGAATTTTCATATTTTTGAATTTTTATCAAAATCAATGGGTTAACCCATACGAATATATTGATTTTTTCGGTTAATGCTCTAATACTGAAGCCTATTATCTTTGGTGTTGTTTTAAAATTTCTAAACACATTCTACATTTTTATTAATGTATATTCAACTCTCTTTCATGGTACATGGACATCGTTTTAATATTTTGTCAATTAATTTAGTAAAACTTCATAATACTCCCTAAATTGGTGGACTAACCACTATAAAATTGCAATTTTTTAGGGAAACAGAGACAATAAAAGTTCTAAACCTCCTTGACCTTCATCATATGTTAGTGAAGGATGTAACTATGCATTAAAACAGTATTTTCATATTTTTGAATTTTTCTCAAAATCTATGGGTTTCGGTAAATGCTTTATATACTGAAGCCTATGATCTTTAGTGTTGTTTCAAAATTTCTAAACACATTCTACCTATGTATTAATGTATATTAAACTCTCTTTCATGGTACATGGGCATCGTTTTAATATTTTGTCAATTAATTTAGTAAAATTAATGATATTCCCTAAATTGGTGGACTAACCACTATAAAATCGCTATTATCTAGAAAATTGGAGACAACAAAGGTTCCAAACTTCTCTGAACTTCGTAATATGTAAGTGAAGGATGCAACTATGCATTAAAATAGAATTTTCATATTTTTGAATTTTTCTCAAAATCTATGGGATAACCTCATACGAATATATTGATTTTTTCGCTTAATGCTCTAATACTGAAGCCTATGATCTTTGGTGTTGTTTTAAAATTTCTAAACACATTCTACATTTGTATTAATGTATATTACACTCTCTTTCATGGTACATGGGCATCGTTTTAATATTTTGTCAATTAATTTAGTAAAATTCATAATACTCCTAAATTGGTGGACTAACCACTATAAAATCGCTATTATCTAGAAAATCGAGACAACAAAGGTTCCAAACTTCTTTGAACTTCATCATATGTTAGTGAAGGATGCAACTATGCATTAAAACAGAATTTTCATATTTTTGAATTTTTCTCAAAATCTATGGGTTAACCTACGAATATATTGATTTTTCGTAAATGCTCTATATACTGAAGCCTATGATCTTTGGTGTTGTTTTAAAATTTCTAAACACATTCTACATTTGTATTAATGTATATTAAACTCTTTTCATGGCACAACGGCATCGTTTTAATTTTTTGTCAATTAATTTAGTAAAACTTCATAATACTCCCTAAATTGGTGGACTAACCACTATAAAATCGCAATTTTCTAGGGAAACAGAGACAATAAAAGTTCCAAATCTCCTTGACCTTCATCATATGTTAGTGAAGGATGCAACTATGCATTAAAACAGTATTTTCATATTTTTGAATTTTTCTCAAAATCTATGGGTAACCCCCCTACGAATATATTGAATTTTTCGGTAAATGCTCTATATACTGAAGCCTCTGATCTTTAGTGTTGTTTCAAAATTTCTAAACACATTCTACATTTGTATTAATGTATATTAAACTCTCTTTCATGGTACATGGGCATCGTTTTAATATTTTGTCAATTAATTTAGTAAAATTCATAATACTCCCTAAATTGGTGGACTAACCACTATAAAATCGCTATTATCTAGAAAATCGCTATTATCTAGAAAATCGGAGACAACAAAGGTTTCAAATTTCTTTGAACTTCATAATATGTAAGTGAAGGATGCAACTATGCATTAAAATAGAATTTTCATATTTTTGAATTTTTCTCAAAATCTATGGGTTAACCCATACGAATATTGATTTTTTCGGTTAATGCTCTAATACTGAAGCCTATGATCTTTGGTGTTGTTTTAAAATTTCTAAACACATTCTACATTTTTAATGTATATTACACTCTCTTTCATGGCACAAGGGCATCGTTTTAATTTTTTGTTAATTAATTTAGTAAAACTTCATAATACTCCCTAAATTGGTGGACTAACCACTATAAAATCGGAGACAACAAAGGTTCCAAACTTCTTTGACCTTCATCATATGTTAGTGAAGGATGCAACTATGCATTAAAACAATTTTCATATTTTTGAATTTTTCTCAAAATCTATGGGTTAACCCCTACGAATATATTGATTTTTTAGGTAAATGCTCTATATCTTGAAGCCTATGATCTTTGGTGTTGTTTTAAAATTTCTAAACACATTCTAAATTTGTATTAATGTATATTAAACTCTCTTTCATGGCACAAGGGCATCGTTTTAATTTTTGTCAATTAATTTAGTAAAACTTCATAATACTCCCTAAATTGGTGGACTAACCACTATAAAATCATTATTTACTATGGAAGCGGAGACAACAAAAGTTCCAAACCTCTTTGACCTTCATCATATGTTAGTGAAGGATGCAACTATGCATTAAAACAGTATTTTCATATTTTTGAATTTTTCTCAAAATCTATGGGTAAATGCTCATATACTAATATATTGAATTTTTCCTACAAATATATTGATTTTTTCGTAAATGCTCTATATACTGAAGCCTATGATCTTTGGTGTTGTTTTAAAATTTCTAAACACATTCTACATTTTATTAATGTATATTAAACTCTCTTTCATGGCACAAGGGCATCGCTTTTAATATTTTGTCAATTAATTTAGTAAAACTTCATAATACTCCCTAAATTGGTGGACTAACCACTATAAAATCGCAATTTTCTAGGGAAACAGAGACAATAAAAGTTCCAAACCTCCTTGACCTTCATCATATGTTAGTGAAGGATGCAACTATGCATTAAAACAGTATTTACATATTTTTGAATTTTTCTCAAAATCTATGGGTTTCGGTAAATGCTCTATATACTGAAGCCCATAATCTTTAGTGTTGTTTCAAAATTTCTAAACACATTCTACATTTGTATTAATGTATATTAAACTCTCTTTCATGGTACATGGGCATCGTTTAATATTTTGTCAATTAATTTAGTAAAATTCATAATACTCCCTAAATTGGTGGACTAACCACTATAAAATCGCTATTATCTAGAAAATCGGAGACAACAAAGGTTCCAAACTTCTTTGACCTTCATTATATGTTAGTGAAGGATGCAACTATGCTTTAAACTTCTTTGAACTTCATCATATGTTAGTGAAGGATGCAACTATGCTTTAAACTTCTTTGACCTTCATTATATGTTAGTGAAGGATGCAACTATGCATTAAAATAGAATTTTCATATTTTTGAATTTTTCTCAAAATCTATGGGTTAACCCATACAGAATATATTGATTTTTAGGTAAATGCTCTATATACTGAAGCCTATGATCTTTGGTGTTGTTTTAAAATTTCTAAACACATTCTACATTTGTATTAATGTATATTAAACTCTCTTTCATGGCACAAGGGCATCGTTTTAATTTTTGTCAATTAATTTAGTAAAACTTCATAATACTCCCTAAATTGGTGGACTAACCACTATAAAATCGCAATTTTCTAGGGAAACAGAGACAATAAAAGTTCCAAACCTCCTTGACCTTCATCATATGTTAGTGAAGGATGCAACTATGCATTAAAACAGTATTTACATATTTTTGAATTTTTCTCAAAATCTATGGGTTTCGGTAAATGCTCTATATACTGAAGCCCATAATCTTTAGTGTTGTTTCAAAATTTCTAAACACATTCTACATTTGTATTAATGTATATTAAACTCTCTTTCATGGTACATGGGCATCGTTGTAATATTTTGTCAATTAATTTAGTAAAATTCATGATACTCCCTAAATTGGTGGACTAACCACTATAAAATCGCTATTATCTAGAAAATCGGAGACAACAAAGGTTCCAAACTTCTTTGAACTTCATAATATGTAAGTGAAGGATGCAACTATGCTTTAAAATAAAATCTTCATAATATGTAAGTGAAGGATGCAACTATGCTTTAAACTTCTTTGAACTTCATAATATGTAAGTGAAGGATGCAACTATGCTTTAAAATAAAATTTTCATATTTTTGAATTTTTCTCAAAATCTATGGGTTAACCCATACGAATATATTGATTTTTTCGGTTAATGCTCTAATACTGAAGCCTATGATCTTTGGTGTTGTTTTAAAATTTCTAAACACATTCTACATTTGTATTAATGTATATTACACTCTCTTTCATGGCACAAGGGCATCGTTTTAATTTTTTGTCAATTAATTTAGTAAAACTTCATAATACTCCCTAAATTGGTGGACTAACCACTATAAAATCGCAATTTTCTAGGGAAACAGAGACAATAAAAGTTCCAAATCTCCTTGACCTTCATCATATGTTAGTGAAGGATGCAACTATGCATTAAAACAGTATTTTCATGTTTTTGAATTTTTCTCAAAATCTATGGGTAACCCCTACGAATATATTGAATTTTTCGGTAAATGCTCTATATACTGAAGCCTATGATCTTTAGTGTTGTTTCAAAATTTCTAAACACATTCTACATTTGTATTAATGTATATTAAACTCTCTTTCATGGTACATGGGCATCGTTTTAATATTTTGTCAATTAATTTAGTAAAATTCATAATACTCCCTAAATTGGTGGACTAACCACTATAAAATCGCTATTATCTAGAAAATCGGAGACAACAAAGGTTCCAAACTTCTTTGAACTTCATAATATGTAAGTGAAGGATGCAACTATGCATTAAAATAGAATTTTCATATTTTTGAATTTTTCAAAATCTATGGGTTAACCCCTACTTAATATATTGATTTTTCGGTAAATGCTCTAATACTGAAGCCTATGATCTTTGGTGTTGTTTTAAAATTTCTAAACACATTCTACATTTTATTAATGTATATTAAACTCTCTTTCATGGCACAAGGGCATCGCTTTTAATTTTTGTCAATTAATTTAGTAAAACTTCATAATACTCCCTAAATTGGTGGACTAACCACTATAAAATCGGAGACAACAAAGGTTCCAAACTTCTTTGACCTTCATCATATGTTAGTGAAGGATGCAACTATGCATTAAAATAGAATTTTCATATTTTTGAATTTTTCTCAAAATCTATGGGTTAACCCCTACTTAATATATTGATTTTTAGGTAAATGCTCTAATACTGAAGCCTATGATCTTTGGTGTTGTTTTAAAATTTCTAAACACATTCTACATTTTATTAATGTATATTAAACTCTCTTTCATGGCACAAGGGCATCGTTTTAATTTTTGTCAATTAATTTAGTAAAACTTCATAATACTCCCTAAATTGGTGGACTAACCACTATAAAATCGGAGACAACAAAGGTTCCAAATTTCTTTGACCTTCATCATATGTTAGTGAAGGATGCAACTATGCATTAAAACAGAATTTTCATATTTTTAATTTTTCTCAAAATCTATGGGTAAACCCTCTGAATATATTGATTTTTGGTAAATGCTCTATATCTTGAAGCCTATGATCTTTAGTGTTGTTTCAAAATTTCTAAACATTCTACATTTGTATTAATGTATATTAAACTCTCTTTCATGGTACATGGGCATCGCTTTTAATATTTTGTCAATTAATTTAGTAAAACTTCATAATACTCCCTAAATTGGTGGACTAACCACTATAAAATCGCTATTATCTAGAAAATCGAGACAACAAAGGTTCCAAACTTCTTTGAACTTCATAATATGTAAGTGAAGGATGCAACTATGCATTAAAACAAATTTTCATATTTTTGAATTTTTCTCAAAATCTATGTGTTAACCCTACGAATATATTGATTTTTGGTAAATGCTCTATACTGAAGCCTATGATCTTTGGTGTTGTTTTAAAATTTCTAAACACATTCTACATTTGTATTAATGTATATTAAACTCTCTTTCATGGCACAAGGGCATCGTTTTAATTTTTGTCAATTAATTTAGTAAAACTTCATAATACTCCCTAAATTGGTGGACTAACCACTATAAAATCGAGACAACAAAGGTTCAAACTTCTTTGACCTTCATCATATGTTAGTGAAGGATGCAACTATGCATTAAAACAGAATTTTCATATTTTTGAATTTTTCTCAAAATCTATGGGTAAACCCTCTGAATATATTGATTTTTAGGTAAATGCTCTATATTGAAGCCTATGATCTTTGGTGTTGTTTTAAAATTTCTAAACACATTCTACATTTGTATTAATGTATATTAAACTCTCTTTCATGGCACAAGGGCATCGTTTTAATTTTTGTCAATTAATTTAGTAAAACTTCATAATACTCCTAAATTGGTGGACTAACCACTATAAAATCGCTATTATCTAGAAAATCGGAGACAACAAAAGTTCCAAACCTCTTTGACCTTCATCATATGTTAGTGAAGGATGCAACTATGCATTAAAACAGTATTTTCATATTTTTGAATTTTTCTCAAAATCTATGGGTAAATGCTCATATCTAATATATTGAATTTTTCCCTCTGAATATATTGATTTTTTCGGTAAATGCTCTAATACTGAAGCCTATGATCTTTAGTGTTGTTTCAAAATTTCTAAACACATTCTACATTTGTATTAATGTATATTAAACTCTCTTTCATGGTACATGGGCATCGCTTTTAATATTTTGTCAATTAATTTAGTAAAACTTCATATACTCCCTAAATTGGTGGACTAACCACTATAAAATCGCTATTATCTAGAAAATCGGAGACAACAAAGGTTCCAAACTTCTTTGAACTTCATAATATGTAAGTGAAGGATGCAACTATGCATTAAAATAGAATTTTCATATTTTTGAATTTTTCTCAAAATCTATGGGTTAACCCATACGAATATATTGATTTTTCGGTAAATGCTCTAATACTGAAGCCTATGATCTTTGGTGTTGTTTTAAAATTTCTAAACACATTCTACATTTGTATTAATGTATATTAAACTCTCTTTCATGGCACAAGGGCATCATTTTAATTTTTTGTCAATTAATTTAGTAAAACTTTATAATACTCCTAAATTGGTGGACTAACCACTATAAAATCATTATTTACTAGTGAAACGGAGACAACAAAGGTTCCAAACCTCTTTAACCTTCATCATATGTTAGTGAAGGATGCAACTATGCATTAAAACAGTATTTTCATATTTTTGAATTTTTCTCAAAATCTATGGGTAAATGCTCTATATACTGAAGCCTATGATCTTTAGTGTTGTTTCAAAATTTCTAAACACATTCTACATTTGTATTAATGTATATTAAACTCTCTTTCATGGTACATGGGCATCGCTTTTAATATTTTGTCAATTAATTTAGTAAAACTTCATAATACTCCCTAAATTGGTGGACTAACCACTATAAAATCGCTATTTTCTAGGAAACAGAGACAATAAAAGTTCCAAACCTCTTTGACCTTCATCATATGTTAGTGAAGGATGCAACTATGCATTAAAACAGTATTTTCATATTTTTGAATTTTTCTCAAAATCTATGGGTTAACCCATACTCTAATATATTGATTTTTCTAAATGCTCTAATACTGAAACCTATGATCTTTGGTGTTGTTTTAAAATTTCTAAACACATTCTACATTTGTATTAATGTATATTAAACTCTCTTTCATGGCACAAGGGCATCGCTTTTAATTTTTGTCAATTAATTTAGTAAAACTTCATAATACTCTAAATTGGTGGACTAACCACTATAAAATCGGAGACAACAAAGGTTCCAAACTTCTTTGACCTTCATCATATGTTAGTGAAGGATGCAACTATGCATTAAAACAGAATTTTCATATTTTTAATTTTTCTCAAAATCTATGGGTAAACCCTCTGAATATATTGATTTTTTCGTAAATGCTCTAATACTGAAGCCTATGATCTTTGGTGTTGTTTTAAAATTTCTAAACACATTCTACATTTGTATTAATGTATATTAAACTCTCTTTCATGGCACAAGGGCATCGCTTTTAATTTTTGTCAATTAATTTAGTAAAACTTCATAATACTCCTAAATTGGTGGACTAACCACTATAAAATCGGAGACAACAAAGGTTCCAAACTTCTTTGACCTTCATCATATGTTAGTGAAGGATGCAACTATGCATTAAAACAAAATTTTCATATTTTTGAATTTTTCTCAAAATCTATGGGTAAACCCTCTGAATATATTGATTTTTAGGTAAATGCTCTAATACTGAAGCCTATGATCTTTGGTGTTGTTTTAAAATTTCTAAACACATTCTACATTTGTATTAATGTATATTACACTCTCTTTCATGGCACAAGGGCATCGTTTTAATTTTTTGTCAATTAATTTAGTAAAACTTCATAATACTCCTAAATTGGTGGACTAACCACTATAAAATCGCTATTTTCTAGGAAACAGAGACAATAAAAGTTCCAAATCTCCTTGACCTTCATCATATGTTAGTGAAGGATGCAACTATGCATTAAAACAGTATTTTCATGTTTTTGAATTTTTCTCAAAATCTATGGGTAACCCCCCTACGAATATATTGAATTTTTCGGTAAATGCTCTATATACTGAAGCCTATGATCTTTAGTGTTGTTTCAAAATTTCTAAACACATTCTACATTTGTATTAATGTATATTAAACTCTCTTTCATGGTACATGGGCATCGTTTTAATATTTTGTCAATTAATTTAGTAAAATTCATAATACTCCCTAAATTGGTGGACTAACCACTATAAAATCGCTATTATCTAGAAAATCGGAGACAACAAAGGTTCCAAATTTCTTTGAACTTCATAATATGTAAGTGAAGGATGCAACTATGCATTAAAATAGAATTTTCATATTTTTGAATTTTTCTCAAAATCTATGGGTTAACCCATACGAATATATTGATTTTTCGGTTAATGCTCTAATACTGAAGCCTATGATCTTTGGTGTTGTTTTAAAATTTCTAAACACATTCTACATTTTTATTAATGTATATTACACTCTCTTTCATGGCACAAGGGCATCGTTTTAATTTTTTGTCAATTAATTTAGTAAAACTTCATAATACTCCCTAAATTGGTGGACTAACCACTATAAAATCGGAGACAACAAAGGTTCCAAACTTCTTTGACATTCATCATATGTTAGTAAAGGATGCAACTATGCATTAAAACAGAATTTTCATATTTTTAATTTTTCTCAAAATCTATGGGTTAACCCTACGAATATATTGATTTTTAGGTAAATGCTCTATATCTTGAAGCCTATGATCTTTAGTGTTGTTTCAAAATTTCTAAACACATTCTACATTTGTATTAATGTATATTAAACTCTCTTTCATGGTACATGGGCATCGCTTTTAATATTTTGTTAATTAATTTAGTAAAACTTCATAATACTCCTAAATTGGTGGACTAACCACTATAAAATCGCTATTATCTAGAAAATCGAGACAACAAAGGTTCCAAACTTCTTTGAACTTCATAATATGTAAGTGAAGGATGCAACTATGCATTAAAATATAATTTTCATATTTTTGAATTTTTCTCAAAATCTATGGGTTAACCCATACGAATATTGATTTTTCGGTTAATGCTCTAATACTGAAGCCTATGATCTTTGGTGTTGTTTTAAAATTTCTAAACACATTCTACATTTTTAATGTATATTACACTCTCTTTCATGGCACAAGGGCATCGTTTTAATTTTTTGTTAATTAATTTAGTAAAACTTCATAATACTCCCTAAATTGGTGGACTAACCACTATAAAATCGGAGACAACAAAGGTTCCAAACTTCTTTGACATTCATCATATGTTAGTAAAGGATGCAACTATGCATTAAAACAGAATTTTCATATTTTTAATTTTTCTCAAAATCTATGGGTTAACCCCTACGAATATATTGATTTTTTCGGTAAATGCTCTAATATCAAGCCTATGATCTTTGGTGTTGTTTTAAAATTTCTAAACACATTCTACATTTGTATTAATGTATATTACACTCTTTCATGGCACAAGGGCATCGTTTTAATTTTTGTCAATTAATTTAGTAAAACTTCATAATACTTCCTAAATTGGTGGACTAACCACTATAAAATCGAGACAACAAAGGTTCCAAACTTCTTTGACATTCATCATATGTTAGTAAAGGATGCAACTATGCATTAAAACAGAATTTTCATATTTTTAATTTTTCTCAAAATCTATGGGTTAACCCCTACGAATATATTGATTTTTTCGGTAAATGCTCTAATACTGAAGCCTATGATATTTGGTGTTTTTTTTTAAATTTCTAAATACATTGTAAATTTGTATTAATGTATATTAAACTCTCTTTCATGGCACAAGGGCATCATTTTAATTTTTTGTCAATTAATTTAGTAAAACTTTATAATACTCCCTAAATTGGTGGACTAACCACTATAAAATCATTATTTACTATGGAAACGGAGACAACAAAAGTTTCAAACCTCTTTAACCTTCATCATATGTTAGTGAAGGATGCAACTATGCATTAAAACAGTAGTTTTATATTTTTGAATTTTTCTCAAAATCTATGGGTAAATGCTCTATATACTAATATATTGAATTTTTCCCTACGAATATATTGAATTTTTCGGTAAATGCTCTAATACTGAAGCCTATGATCTTTAGTATTGTTTCAAAATTTCTAAACACATTCTACCTTTGTATTAATGTATATTAAACTCTCTTTCATGGTACATGGGCATCGTTTTAATATTTTGTCAATTAATTTAGTAAAATTCATGGTACTCCCTAAATTGGTGGACTAACCACTATAAAATCGCTATTATCTAGAAAATCGGAGACAACAAAGGTTCCAAACTTCTTTGAACTTCATAATATGTAAGTGAAGGATGCAACTATGCATTAAAATAGAATTTTCATATTTTTGAATTTTTCTCAAAATCTATGGGTTAACCCATACGAATATATTGATTTTTCGGTTAATGCTCTAATACTGAAGCCAATGATATTTGGTGTTGTTTTAAAATTTCTAAACACATTCTACATTTGTATTAATGTATATTAAACTCTTTCATGGCACAAGGGCATCGTTTTAATTTTTGTCAATTAATTTAGTAAAACTTCATAATACTCCCTAAATTGGTGGACTAACCACTATAAAATCGAGACAACAAAGGTTCCAAACTTCTTTGAACTTCATAATATGTAAGTGAAGGATGCAACTATGCATTAAAATAGAATTTTCATATTTTTGAATTTTTCTCAAAATCTATGGGTTAACCCATACCTAATATATTGAATTTTTCTAAATGCTCTAATACTGAAGCCAATGATATTTGGTGTTGTTTTAAAATTTCTAAACACATTCTACATTTGTATTAATGTATATTACACTCTCTTTCATGGCACAAGGGCATCGTTTTAATTTTTTGTCAATTAATTTAGTAAAACTTCATAATACTCCCTAAATTGGTGGACTAACCACTATAAAATCGGAGACAACAAAGGTTCTAAACTTCTTTGAACTTCATAATATGTAAGTGAAGGATGCAACTATGCATTAAAATAGAATTTTCATATTTTTGAATTTTTCTCAAAATCTATGGGTTAACCCATACGAATATATTGATTTTTCGGTTAATGCTCTAATACTGAAGCCTATGATCTTTGGTGTTGTTTTAAAATTTCTAAACACATTCTACATTTGTATTAATGTATATTACACTCTCTTTCATGGCACAAGGGCATCGTTTTAATTTTTTGTCAATTAATTTAGTAAAACTTCATAATACTCCCTAAATTGGTGGACTAACCACTATAAAAACAGAGACAACAAAGGTTCCAAACTTCTTTGACATTCATCATATGTTAGTGAATGATGCAACTATGCATTAAAACAGAATTTTCATATTTTGATTTTTTTCTCAAAATCTTTGTGTTAACCCCTACGAATATATTGATTTTTTCGGTAAATGCTCTAATACTGAAGCCTATGATCTTTGGTGTTTTTTTTTAATTTCTAAACACATTCTACATTTGTATTAATGTATATTAAACTCTCTTTCATGGCACAAGAGCATCGTTTTAATTTTTTGTCAATTAATTTAGTAAAACTTTATAATACTCCCTAAATTGGTGGACTAACCACTATAAAATCATTATTTACTAGGGAAACGGAGACAACAAAAGTTTCAAAACTCTTTAACCTTCATCATATGTTAGTGAAGGATGCAACTATGCATTAAAATAGTAGTTTTATATTTTTTTAATTTTTCTCAAAATCTATGGGTAAATGCTCTATATACTAATATATTGAATTTTTCCCTACAAATATATTGAATTTTTCGGTAAATGCTCTATATACTAAAGCCTATGATCATTAGTGTTGTTTCAAAATTTCTAAACACATTCTACATTTGTATTAATGTTTATTAAACTCTCCTTCTTGGTACATGGGCATCGTTTTAATTTTTTGTCAATTAATTTAGTAAAAAAATACTCCCTAAATTGGTGGACTAACCACTATAAAATCGTTATTTTCTAGGGAAACGGAGACAAAAAAAGTTCCAAACCTCTTTGACTTTCATCATTTGTTAGTGAATGATGCAACTATGCATTGAAACAGTATTTTCATATTTTTGAATTTTTCTCAAAATCTATGGGTTAACCCCCTACTAATATATTAATTTTTTTGGTAAATGCTCTAATACTGAAGCCTATGATCTTTGGTGTTGTTTTAAAATTTCTAAACACATTCTTCATTTGTATTAGTGTATCTTAAACTCTCTTTCATGGTACATGGGCATCGTTTTAAGTTTTTGTCAATTAATTTAGTAAACTTCATAATACTCCCTAAATTGGTGGACTAACTAATATAAAATCGCTATTTTCTAGGGAAACAGAGACAAAAAAAAGTTCCAAACCTTTTTAACCTTCATCATATGTTAGTGAAAGATGCAACTATGCATTAAAACAGTATTTTCATATTTTTGAATTATTGTCAAAATCTATGGGTTAATAATCCCTACGAATATATTGAATTTTTGGGTAAATGCTCTATATACTGAAGCCTATGATCTTTAGTGTTGTTTCAAAATTAATAAACACATTCTACAATTTTATTAATGTATATTAAACTCTCTTTCATGGTACATGGGCATCGTTTTAATTTTTTTGTCAATTAATTTAGTAAAACTTCATAATACTCTCTAAATTGGTGGACTAGCCACTATAAAATCGCAATTTTCTAGGGAAACGGAGACAACAAAAGTTCCAAACCTCTTTGACCTTCATCATATGTTAGTGAATGATGCAACTATGCATTAACATATTTTTCAATGGGTTATAGTGGCTGTATTTGATTTGTAATAATTAATCGTAATATTATGTTTACCCAATCCTTAAATGTGTATTCCTCTACATTTAAGTTCGTAAAGTCGTTATTATAAAACAAACACGCAGCTTCTTGTTTAGTTATAGGAGCTTTTGGCCAGGAGATGTGGTGGCCAAAGGACCAACTATGGCAACACTGAGAAGGCGAAGCCATTACAACTAGTGACAAAGACAGACACACACACACACAAAAGAAAGAAAGGAAGATAAGAAGACAAAAGGCAAGGCGAGTCTGAGTAACAATGGTGTCTAATCTTCCCACCATTGATGTAGGTTGGTGCAGTCTTGCTCAAGTAGAGGTTCCATGAGCTTTTTTCTATGTAAGGTCTGTGGGTCAACACAATCCTAGTAGTTCTTACATGAACTATCTCAGAGACTATTTAACCAAGAATGAAACCGAAGGCAAGACCGTTGCCATTATTAGTACTCGCACGTTCCATCTCAAGCCCCCACAAGTATAGGTGGTACTTGACGAGCGATTTTACAGGATCATGCTTTTGAGTTATTATTTGAGCGATAAATAAATCAAGTTATTCACTCAGCATCTATATTATTAAAACTGAATACTTTTGGTTTTGATGCTTGTTTGGAAACATAGATAGCGATTAATAAAAATGTGTTTCTTTTTATTTACACTTTTAGCCATTGCATTTACAATAAATCAAGTACTTCATTTTTGTATTTCTTTTTATTTACAGATTCTGCCACAACATTTAAAATAAATTTAAATTAATTAATTACAATTCCAAAGCTTATCTAACCAAATTGATATTCATATATTGACCATTATTAATATCGTACGAATATTAACTAACTCGTTTGTATCAAAGGAAGCTAACACAAACTGAAATATATAGTATATATTATATAAAAAAAATTTAATATAGTTTTACTTTATATAGTTTAGTCAAATATAAAAATTTCGAGAGTTCAATTTTCAAAAAAAAACAAAATATCATAAAACTAATAATAATTCATAGAAAACTAATGCAAAAAATTAAAAAAAATTAGTATATTGTTTCATTTTAAAATAAATTAACAATAAAAACAACAAGTTAATATTGTATATTTTTAATATAATATTATGACAAATAAAAAAATTATTGTCATAAATTTGTATTAAAATATAATATATTCTACTTTGTATGTCAATCAAAACATAAAAAAATATACATGAATTTTAGTTTAAGTTATTTACCAGGAAGTTAATACGGAATTAATTGTCCAATAGTACTAGATGTGGAATGACATTTTGGCATTAAGGTCTATAAATAATATAGTTTCATTGTCGATAAAACCAAAAAAAAAAACTTTATCACTTAATAAAACTGTTGGGTTATTAAGTTTAGTGTATATAAAACATACTTTGTTTTAAGAACATTAACTTGTTATTTCTGAACAATTAAATATTAAAATATTTAGTGGTATAATTTAAACTAGGGTCTCTAGTTAAAAACAAAACTTGTTTCCAATTTATGTAAAGAATATTTTTTTTTGAATGAGCAAAGAATTAAGGATGGTTATTATTGGCAAATAAATGTTGGAGAACTTTAATTTTTTTTTTTTTTTGAGATTCTACTACTATAATAGTTTACGGGTTTTTGAAATATTACTAATTAATTATTATTGATTCGAAT